>JAYJMG010119663.1:3146-23943 GCA_036873935.1 Stomotoca atra
CTCCCGGCTCTTGGCTCCTTCCTCCCGCCTCCTGGCTCACGGGGGCCATGCCTCCTGGCTCCTGGCTCCCACTTTTCCGATATGCCAATTATTGGAACCTATTCGCAAAATTTAATCTGTATTATCTGTATTTGTAGGAACCAATTTGCAGTAAGAGGAAACGAGTTTATTTCATTATTTAAGACTACTTTTGATCTCGTTTTTCTTTCCAGGTAATGCCATCGTCAGCGAATCCAATAGCAGTGAAAATTGTAATTTTTGCTCCGAATCTGTTAAGACTTGTGACATTCTGGAACATGAAAAGAAGCACATATCGAACAGCCACTCAGATTTTATTAACTTGGATTTGGAACGAAACACGCACTCAAATGTTATATTAGGGTATATTGGTAAAAGTGTGAAGCAGGAGGAAGAAAAACGAAAATCCGTTGACGAGGCTTCTGAGTGCCTTTCGAATGTCGGTGCCGAATATATTGCGCAAAGCTCCAAAATTGACGACACTGTCCCAGAATTTTTATGTCCCAAATGTGACGCATGCTTCACAACATTTAGTGAATTTCGTATACACTATGATCACCATCAAACTTGCGAGAAGCTGTACGACTGCCAGCATTGTCAGAAGAAATTTACAACAAATGATTCACTTGAGAAACACACGAATCTGCATGTTATTTCTGGACGACTAAAGAAGACTTGCAGTGGAAAAATAAAGTCCGTGAGAACTAACTTAAGCCATGGTTCTTTACTGGTAACAACGAAATCGGCATCATCAAATTATCGGCCTTATAACAAGCCAGCATTGAGGAACATTCTACCTAAAATCCTAAAAGAAACTAAAATCGCCAGTCTTTGTGATGCCTCCCAAATTTTACGAAGTAACGCCAAGTTTAACCGAGAAAAGAAAAAGCTTCAAGTAGGTAAGAAGCGAAGACTACGACAGGATGAAGTATTTGATGCAGACGTTCTTGATTCAGCTCGTCAGTATATTAAAGCAATCAGTGTTCGCCGTAAGCTCACAACACAGAAGCGACTGTCGACACACCTGAACGAACCTATGTTACGTACCCTGATAGATGGTATTGGTGTCGATGTTGAGCTATCGAAAAGCGAACATGCTTTACCAGTTCTGTCAGTGGTTAATGGACGGCAATCTTACGGTTGCAAGGTATGCGGTAAAACATTCTATAACAAATTTCATCACAGAGAACACTACAATGTTCACAGCGGTGAGATGCCCTATCTTTGTGAATTTTGTCAGAAACGATTTGCTCAGCGATCCGGATGGAACCGGCATATAAAACTTCATCATAAGTATAAAAGCTTTTCTGGTCCTCTTCCCCGTGGTGCGGATAAAAACGTTTCGAAAATTGATATCGAAATCCCTTCGTTATCTGAAGCTTATGCAGTTATTCGTGGTGAAACGAACTTGGCCACCAGTGCAAGTCCGTTGCCTGTTTATAATGCGGGCACGACGTTTCAATCCATTGCTACTAACCGGGAAGGATCGTTTAGCATGCCACCCAATTTTTTTACAATAGCTCACTATTTACCTGTGAGTCCAGTCAAGGCGGGACTCGCTTCTGACCGAGCATCTTTACCCGCTGGTTCGCGAGTGGAACGTACGCCAATGAGAAACATTTTGCCAAAACCCAAAACTGTGTTATTCCAGTGCAAAAAAGTTCGAGCTATGGATGGAAGTTTGATTTTCATGATTCGTGTCTCTTCCAATGTTGCAACGACGAACTGTTCGAAAGAATTTGCGTATATATTAGACGACTCAGGTCACGTGACTGCTCGTATTTTTGTCGATGCGTACCCTGGTGGCGATTGGTTGGATTTTCCATTAGACGATACTGCAAATGATGTTCTTTTAAGCAGGGTCCGCTCCTATGATGAGAACAACAAACGAGGTCCGAAACCTCTGCATCAAGTCCAGTCTGAAACGAATGTAGCGACAAATTCAGGTGGTGATGGGCACGATATATCAATGCACTTATCCGACGAGATATTCGAAAAGCCGGTGGTTGATGACGAGACAAACACAACATTGTATCAAGCTGTTAGCGTAGAAAATGATGCTGCCCAAACATGCGTCAAAACAAATGAATTGAACGAGTCAACTCAGAATCCCGATCCAAAGGTCATTGGAAGCCAGCTGAAACCGAACCAGGGTCGTATATTTCGCTCTGGCAAAGAAAAAAAGTTTCAATGCAATCTTTGTCAGCGAAAATTTTTGGCGCAGGCACATTTGAACGACCACATGTTAATTCACACTGGAGAGCTCCCTTTTAAGTGTATGTTCTGTGCTAGGCCGTTCAGACACAAGTCTGGTTTAAACAGTCACCATAAACGACATATACAAAAAGGAGTCTTTAATCGACCAATAAGTTCGGGAAAAGGTTCGGCGAACTGGTTTCACGAATCTAGTGTAACAGAGTCGTCGAACGAGGATAGTGTTTTGCAAGAGAAAATTGCAAAATGTACTAATGGTAATACCAAACGTAAAGCTAGAGTCCCGAAACAGCTGAAGAAAATAGTGAATGTTAATGAGACAGATAGTGCGCATGCGCTGATCAAAGTGGAACCAGATGAATTTTTTGACAACTGCGATGAAATTGAGACGCAAATAGCGAATGATAAAATGGAAGAGTCAATGGAAGAACAGTTCCATTGTAACTTTTGTAATGCTCGATTTTCAACTAGAACTGCCTGCTTAAAGCACGTACATGCCGAACACAAGGCTTCCAAGTCGAACTCCTCTTTACCTACAGAAGCTTTTGAAATACCCTCGTCAAGTTTTAATGGCGAGTGTTTCGATGAATTTGAGGATACAAATAGCAGTACTGAAGACGCAGCTGTTGAGAACTTGTTCCCAGATGTTAAAATTAAACAAGAAATCATTGAAGATTTTTAATTTCTTAATGCGATCTTGTAACGAACACAATAGATAACTTAATAAGATAAATAGAATTTAATAAAGCTTGAAAAATAACTTTGCCGTAAGTCTTTTTCTATGAAATTGAAGTCGTCATCGAGATTTTATTGTGTCCGGGAAATTTCGAAATAATGCGTCTCGTTTCAATAGAAATATACTCCACCACAGTGACTTTTCAACGATTATGACCGCTGGGTTGTGGTGTAACTTTTGTTGATTTTCACACTGCACTGAAGATGACAATGTGCAGTGAGTTCGTAAATTGAAGTATTTATCTACATTTTGTCGTGGTATATATATTATTTTATTATTGAGATTTATTTTTTCGAGCAAGTGGCTTCCAGAGAAACGAACTCGATAGAGATCTCAATAATGCAGAAATGTTAGTGAAAAAGATAGAGTAAAGATTTTAGTGAGAATGAATTAGAAACTGAAATATTTATCTACATATTATTGTGATGTATGCAGACAAGGATGAGTGCATATACGTGAACGGGAACAGTTATTAATCAGGAGCTGAGCTCTCATAACCCCTTTGCCTTAGTGACGCAGGGACTCGAGTTCTTATCCACTGAGCCACTTCTTCGGCAAAAGGGTTCGTGAGAATATATCACATTAAATCACGTAACATTATCCTCGATTAAACGCCGGACTTTTGACTTTTTCAAGGGTGCATTTATTAGAGGGAGGCGTTTATCTAAAAGTCACGGCGAAAATGAATAAAGTTCTTCTGAGCTGCTTCACAATAAAATGCGTTTGTCATTGCTATTGTCAATTGTGAAAAAAACATCTTCCATTGTTCAAATAAAACGTAAAATGATGCAACCAATCTATTTTCCTGCCACTGATGGGCCAAACTTTTCATAAGATTTATAATTTTCTATAACTGATAAAACTGATTGCTGTTTTTCTATTACGTGATCTCCATGTGCCTCGTTCGCATCATCAACACCAAGTTACACCATATCATATGATATACCCAACTATAATGCGCTGACCGATGCATGAATGAATCAAAACCCTTACCGGGTGAAATATTTCTACTATGGCTGCAAGGGTGTAATGCCTTGCCTCTGATAAATGTTGCGGATGAGGAGTATGTGTGGCAATAATCACGTGTCTCAAATTCGACCGAAAGGATCAAACTCAGTTTCTCAGCGTTTTGTTTCTCTAGGGAAAAAGGAGTTTGTCGATAAAAAAAAGCGGAACAAACGAATACGAAGCCGTGCTCTGAGAAGTTCCGAATAGAATGTTTTTGCTGGATGAATAGTGAATGAATAAACATATATACTTAGTTTAGTAGAATTGAATTTATTTACGAAAACGTTCAAGTGTATATGCATTTTAACAAAGATTTTTTTTACGACAATTAGCATTTATTTAGGAAATTGACTGAGAATTAACCTTCAGTAATACAAGAAAATTGAATATTTCCTGCTGTGACCCAGTGGGCAAAATCGTTAAAAAGTCACTGCGGAGGAGGTTATTCTATTGAAATGAGACGCATTGTGCGTATCAAAATCCCTCCTCCGCATTGACTTTTTAACGATTTTGCCCACTGGGGATTAACTAATAGCCACAGGGTTTAAATTCGCGAATGATACCGCAAGTGTCCTATGTTTCTTTGCGCCTGCCATAACCATATGCCTTAATCAATCCATTAATTACTATAGTTCTATTTTTAAATTCCTGCAGCGTGCTGGCATTTCATACCCTCGTCTCTAAGTGTTTATTACATAAAAAATTTCGCTGTCTATTTCCGTCTTTTCAGTCACACGTTCAGCATGAGCATTGATAGCAAAAGCCTTATCAGAGGTAGCATAACTTAAAAAGACAAATGGTAGTTTCCATATTGAGAGAGTATGAAAATTTTCAATTCGCAATATTTCTATATCAAGAAACCTGTCCCACACTCCCGCCTTTAAATTAAAAGAAAACAGTTACAGTTGATAAAAAAAACATCTCCGTCCTCTCGAGGTTCGCGTTCAGCGAAATGAACTGTAAATCTTTTCACTTTTTGTTCTATTTTTCTACTAATCGACGCATGAAAGTTTTCCCGTAAAAAATTTTTATTACCCAGTTGTCATGGGCGCACATACATATTCAAAGAAAATGGAATAAGAGTAATAAAATGGGTCGATAAGTTAAATTAAAGGGTTTCTGCCTGCTCTGCAAGCCTTATAATTATTGACTTTCCTCGGGGATGTGTCCTTTATCACATTTTTCCCTTCTTTCAAATAATATGCATAGTCATACCGGATTGATTTTACCAGACATTCAATGAAGAGATGTTTACGCAAATCACATGTTCCTTACATTGCTACAGCTTCGTTGGTCCAAAATGATCGGATTTGGCAGAAGTTGCATTGTAATTGCAATATTTCTTAGAAGAGTGTTTCTTATCGTAGCGATAAAAAAAGCATTTAAAGGCCGTGTCTTACCGAGCTATATTTTCAAAAAAAATATTATTTTGAAAATATTTTTGTGTAACGTATTATTTTTTGAGCACAATATATATTTAATAAAAATAATAACACGAAAAAAATTCTCACTTTTTTTTTTTAAAACAAACTCAACTGTTTTTGAAAATCAAATTTTCACAATTTTTTTTTACTTCTATTCAATTGCTAATTAATCTATTGAAATGTTTTTTAGGTTTCGGTAGTGTTCATGTGAAGATATTTCGCAGTGTTGCATGCTCTCTTTTCGTGTCTTCATACTATCCACGACTTTATACTGAATCTCTTCTTTTCCCTTTTTCTTTTCGCCCTCTTTTTGTATCAAGTATCAACTACTGTTATCAACTTACTGTTTTTTATTTTGTCAGTTTTCAAAAGTCGACCGTGCTTTCTTTCTATTGCTGATGCGCATGTTACACGAACAATTGACGTTTTCCCCTATAGTAACGTTTGGCCAAAATTCGCGAAAATTAGTACACGCGAAAATTAGTACGCTTAAGGTAGGCCTTCAGACAACAAAACTTTGTTGCATCATTCTTGGTGGTAGGCAAAGTTGAAGGAAATCCGAAATTCTTCTGAGCTATGTATTTTACATTATGATGAGTTTATCATTCTCATACTAGACTCACGAATGAGTATTTTAGCTTTGTTTTGAAACTCTGTAAAATCATTTTTAACTGAATATTTCAAGTGAATCTATAAATCGAAACACTATCCTTTTCAAAAATCAGTATCCTTATGCTCTTTTAAGTTCTCCGTATCAGAAATTTATCTCTTTCTTTAAGCAACGTTTTCATTCGTTTACATTGGGTGGGGAATTACAAATTTCGGATTACCTTTTAGGTTCGGTGAGAGCGTTAAGACTCAGTGAAGGTTAAGTATATGCGTGAACGCTTTTAATACACTAAAACAATGATCGTACAGGATTATAAATTCAAGTTGGTCATAAAGTAAAAAGGGGACAATTTTAAAACGTAAAAAAATCAATCTTGTGTACATTAAAATAATCACATACATTATGTCAGTTTTGAGATATTGAAAGATGAAAACAAAGAAAGAAAAGAAGGCGCAACGACATAGGCTGCGTCCGACGAAAAACAGCAGAAATTAGAGGTTTTATACAACCTCGTGCCTAGGGCCTCTATTTTTTGATAAAATGAGAAGATGTCCTGAGAACGAGGATGAGGTTCGATAGTCAGAGGAAGAAAGGATAAGTTTACATTCAATCACCTGCAAATGAAAAAAGCAAAAAATTCAGCAAAAAAAAAGAAAATTCGTGTGTATTAAAAACAGCAATAACCAAAAAAATGTGTATGTTAACTCCAAGAGAGAACTTCTCAAACAGCAAACCAATGGCCACTATGTTTCAAAATGCACAGCACCGTGGGCATGTAACCTAGAGCTTTTTCAATTAAAATTCTACTCTTCTGCTAGAAAATTCGAATCCATACTACTTACAAACAGCATGCGAAAAACCTGTTGTGTTTTAACATGGTGAGGTGTGTTGATAAAATAACAGCGCACAAAAAAGGGAGTGAGTTGAGAGAAAATATCAAAGTGTGACGAAATTATGCGGAGCATAAAGGTATGCAGTGGTAAGTGCGAAGCATCAAAAACTCATTGCTCTTGCCAGCGAACGTAGTAAATAACAAAAAAAAATCCTCACACTAGCGAAATATGTAAAATAAATACACAAGAAACAAAAATACATTACCTTTAGGTAAGAAGTTTTGACGGAATTTACTTTCGCAATTTTGCCCCAAAATCGTGAAAAAATTTCCGCGAAATAAGCTAAATATACAATGATCGCGAAAATAAATTCCGCGAATTTCGCTACTTTTCGAGTCTTTGAGCGCGAAAAATTATTCCCGTGAAATTTCTTACCTGAGGTCGAAGTTGAAAATGCCTTACCAATGACTGCAGAGAATATGAACAACTAGCGGGCAAAATCGTTAAAGATCACTGTGGAGGAGTGCATTTCTTTTAAAACGATACACATTGTGCGTGAGTTTATAAGTTTACTCGCTTTATTTCATAAAGAAGCTGTGAAAGACAGAAATTTGCTTACGAATGTTTTAAACACTCGTACCCAGTCCCTGCAGCATTTGCAAGACAGAACAGTTATACACCTTGAATATATCCAAAATATTGTTATAAAAAACCGAGAAAATTTCTACATACCAAAACATTAAATAAAATCTTATGGCCGTGGGTTAACGAAGACATTCACAAAAAAACGGCGCGATACTTGGTTAAATTGGCGGGAAAAAGAACAATGTTCGTTTTGTTCTCTCCACGCGAACTATTCAGTTTCCGACTTTATCGCGTGGAGTCGATAGAGTCTCGTTTCGGATCAAATAAAAATATTAGCACGAATTAATTCATGAAAAGGTAATTGAAATTTTTTCGAATATTTTTCGAATCTAACTTTCCTGCAAAAAGGCAGGAACATCTTCCCTGCATAAAACAAAAGAGTTGCTTCTAAAAGAACAATCATGGCAAAGCTCATTACAGTATATACAAATTAAAATTAGTGTAAACAAAATAATATTTATCCATGTTACAAAGAATTTGTACTCTACATAACAATCCAAACTACACGTTGGCATCACCAGCACAACTAGAGTACCTCGCGTCACGTCGCCAATTGACGCAAGCGACACGAACACGATTGCAATCGAAAACAAACAGACTATGACTGAAGACTCGACTAATCCTGCTAGGCGTTATCTTTAGGGGTCAGATTTCTGTGTTGATCGTCTTTCAAGTATTTCAAGCAATTCTTGAACTTCTTTAACTAAAGCTTTCCGAGCGTTGCGTAAATCGTCATTAGCACTGGCTGCAACTTTGTCCAAATATAATAATTGCTGCGTCAGCATTTCCTCCAAGTACTTGTATTCGTGATCACCTGTTGGAAAAAAAAACATGGATGCATTCAAAATTTTCATAATTAATAACTTAATGATATCTTAACAATAATTGGATTTCGCTTGGTATTATCATACCTTGAAATGCATTGAAGCTTTTATCTTCCAAACGAAACATATTCATGAAATGAAACTTGACAGGTGTCATCATTACTGGTTGATCTTTGTCTTAATTGTAAAAATTTTGGCCACGCCCATTTATGACGTCACGATTTGTGCAAAATTTGGTATTGATAGTTTCTTTCTCAATATCTCTATGAAGAAACATCACTAAGCCACCAAACGTGACAAGTGGTGTCAGTTCTATCAACCCTTTTACAATGAAGTAAAATTATGAACCCACGCCCTTGATGACGTCACAATTTGAGTAAATTTGGTACTGATTAATGCAATTGAATATCTTCAGAACGAAACATTGATATTTAACAAAATTTGGCAGGAGGTATCATCACTACAAGTCCTTTGTCTGCAACGCAAAATTTTGGACCAGCGCCTATTGTGGCGTCATAAATAGATCTAATTAGGCCCCAAATATTAAAAATGCTCCGTTTATCTTGAAAATTTGCACCTAGAGCAATTTGAAGGTGCTGGTTTTGAATCTGGGGTCATTTTTCGAAAATTGACCCAACAATGGAGGTTTGGGTCCCAATTTTTCTCCAAAAAATAGAATGCTCCGTTTTTCTTGAAAATTTGCACCTAGAGCAATTTGAGGGTGCTGATTTCGAATCCGGGGGTTATTTTTCGAAAATTGGCCAAAAATAACGGTTGTGGTGAATATTTTAGTAAAACGTGAAGATGCTTGGATTTTCTTGAAACTTTACATTATGATTAATTTAAGTGCTGATTTTAATTTGAAGGAGTCACAATAAAAATTTGGTAAAAATACTGAAACCTGTGGGCAAAATTTTGCTCAAATGTTGAAGATTCTTTCTCAAATTTTCTCAACAGGTTTTGCAATGGACAGTTTGAAAGTCTTTATGTTGATTTTGTTATTATTTCTTACATTTTAACCAAGAAAAGCTGGACAGGTTTTCAGCAGAAATGTTCTGTCCACATGGGCAGTTTTTTTTTTATTAACATTTAAAAGTGCCAATTATTTGTTTGATCAAAATACTACGAAACATTTCGCAGAAGCCTTTCGTTAACAAAAATTTACATCATAAGGGTGTAAAATGAATGAATGAAGAATTTTGATACGTAGAAAAAGGAAAATTCGATCTCAGTTTCTGCGAAAGATAAATTTGCTCATCCATCAAATGTGATCTACGAAGGAGAGTGCAACTGCAGCTCAAAGTGAGTGCGAGAAGCAGTAAGAAATGCACAAACTCAGTGACGTTAAGGCAGGTTTTAAGGCCCTATTTTTCATTGGTTGTTTTTTTGGCTGGGGATGGATGGGGAAAATTTGTTAAATCATCAATTTTATCAAGGTCTTGAAATTGGCAGCGGATAAGTCCAAACAAAGTAAATTTAGGCTGTGACGTCATCAAAAAAGGCAATTTTTGCCAAAAATCAGGGACTAAAATTATTGATTTAACTTATGCGGTGTCGGATTCCTGTAAGCCATGGTAAAAGGCACAAATTTGCACAAAAATTATCATTTGATAGTTTTTCCCCATCCATACCCGACCGAAAACCCCACTTTTTTGGCCAAAAATTCCCATTTTCACAATTGCGTCTTATTTTCGAAAAAGTTTTGGACGTATTTTTTATCACCATCCAATTATAGATTGGCAAGAAGTACATTAGGAGTTAATTAACAGGTACAAATGATAGATGAAAATACCTTTCTTTCCTTTGAATTTCACAACATCATCCACAAAAGATGAGATATCTTCCGCGATTTTGCGCAGCTTTTGAAACGGTGTTTGCTGCTTACTCACAGTTGGTCTGTCATGCACATTGTGACCACCATCTTGAGTATGTCTCGGATCCTTTCTGGAGATAGGCATTGATGTTGGAACAAATTGACCAGGATTCGAAAATGAGCCACCACCAGGCATGATAACTATAGGTTGAGCAGGTCTTTGTTGAGCAGGCATTCTTTGCTGGTAAGGCACTTGGTTGATTGGAATATTTGTGACTGGAAAAACAGGTGCATCTTTTTGAGCATTCATCATTCTAGGAGGTAGCTGTTGAGGAATTTGTTGATTCAACGCTGCGGGGTTGGAACCAACAGCAGGATCATAGTAATGAGGCCTCACATGTTGAGACGGTGTCGTTTGATAATATGGTGGTAAAGCATAATATGCAGACATGTCCTTTTGTTCTCGTAAAAATTCTTGAGCTATGTCTTGCTCTAATTGCAAATTAGCTTCATATTCATTTTGTATTTCACGAAGTTGCTGCTGGAGCTGTGCTTGCCTCACACGCTGTACATACTGTTGCTGCATTATCTTCTGCTGTTGCTCCAAATCTTGTACTGCTGCATTCTCATTGGTTTGCCTTTTAACAGGAAGTGACTGATTCCTCCTACCATCATTCGCTTCAGAATATTTTGGTGGCGTTACTGAGACTGTCTTCTGGTTATTAGCTGGTGACAACGTATACTTCAGTTCAGAGTCACCATTTTTCATGTTTGCCTGATGACTTGCAGCTACTTTAACAGAAGAAACTACTGCTTGTCTATAGCCTGAAGGACTTGGAATGAGATTTTGTGAGCAGGACACTGCTGACACTGTGTCAGCACCACCTCGAAATGGGACATTTTGGTTAGCGATCTGTTGATTATTTGGTTGCTGGCAATATTGAAGAGATTGATTATTTGCTAACTGTGATCCTGTATACTGTCTCAGTGGCTGCGTTACATTACGTTGGTTAGCTGAATGAGATAAGACTTGCTGGGTATTAGCAGCGGTTTTCTGACTATGTAGTTGATCAGTGGAGCGATGTTGGGAAGAGACATTATTTCTTTGAACTGGCATACTGCCAGAAGCTGAAGAAGTATTAGAATAAGAAGTTTGAAGTCTATTAGCATTATAATCATCATTACCAGCTTTTACATTCCCCAAGCTCGACCTTTCTGCTATTTCACCACTTCTCTTGGCTGGCAAAGCACCATATTCGACCACGGCAATGTGGTTAATTGGCTGCTGGCATGTTTCTGACATTTCCACAGTTCCAGATCGAATTCTTCTGTCAGGAATAGATGACGTATCCACCATTTCAACTGTTCCCGCACGTCCTCTTTGTGCTGGCAGACTCAGTTGTGGCGTATATTTTGCTGCCACTGGAGCAGGTGGAGGCATAGAGGTCTTTACCTCTCTCGGAGGATCTTGCTTATGGTGAATGACTGGACCAGAATCTAACATTTCAACTGTCCCAGATCTCAAACGTTGATTAACAGGTTGCTGTAGGTTTGGCTGTTGTTGTGATTGTTGCTGCAGTTGGTGCTGTTGCTGCTGCTGCAATTGTTGCTGTGTCATCTGTGTTGTTTGCAAAACAGTTTGGTAATTACTAGGGATTTGTTGAATTGGTGGAGGCAAGTTATAAATTGTCTGCTCCTGTATACTATTTTGACTCTTTGGTTTTAAGGCAGGACTTCGTGGAGGCAACACAGGAGGTTCCATATCAACAGTCACAGAACGAGGTCGCGGGCTATTTAAAGTCAGATCCTGAAAAAGCAATTGATTGGACGGCGAGTCAACACTGTAAACTTCATTAGATATTTTTGGATCGGGTCTCTGTCTTCTTGGTAAAGGCGGTGTAGCTTGGGGTGGCGTGAAGACATTAGGAGACGCTTGCTGCACCGGCAAAGGACTTCCTTGAGGAGAATCTGCTTCTGTTGACCGATAACTAAGATAAGCAGGGGGGTCTACTACTTGCCCTTGATTCAAGGGGGGAGATGCAAGGTTTGGCATTAAGCTGTGTCCTTGTTTTGCTGTTAAATGACTAAGCATTTGCTGACTGTATTGATTATTCTGCATATTGAGCTCCTGATTAGAAGACACTTGGTAAGAGACTTGATGCTGCCTTTCAACTGAATGAGGATCATAAATGGGTGGTAAAATCTGCGGTGTGTTTTGATTCGGCTCAGGTAAATACGAATGAGAGACATCAGAACGATAATCAGGTCTCTCATTTTTTCCATAATAGCTTTGCTGCACTTCTGTATAATCGGGTGGTGGATTTACGTAGTCAGGTACAGGGTATTGATGAATAACCCCTGTATCATACTTGACTGAGTATGGCTGTATGTCCGCATCTTTTGGCAAAGAGCTTCCATATTGATCTTGACGTAATGGATAACTTGCTTGTCCTTGATATTCCGCCTTATGATTGTAAGAGAGATTATCGAGGGCGGCTTGGATATGTGAATCTGAGTTGGTTTTTTGAACATAGTTAACTGGAGCTGGTGAGTTAGAGTAGATTTTGTCTGCAACTGGTGAATATGGTGAGGTTGAGTAGGGAGATGTTGAGTATGGTGATGGAACAGCATAGGGTGATGATGATAGCTGTGAATAACTTTGATGTTGTGAATTATCAGGAACCATAACATGCTGAGGTGGTGAGCTATATCCCACTGATGGTGGTACATAGCCTGGTCCTGTATTAACATTCATATTGGGAGCTTGCATCAAGCGTGCTCCAGACAATTGCTGAGATTTTGGGGACTGTGGTTTCGGCTGATGTAAGCCTGCTGGAGGTATGACAGGTGAAGGCCTACTTGCTTGATAATTAAAGGATTCTGGAAAACCTTGTTGGAGCGGTTTGCCGTAAGAATTTATAGGAACTTTGGCACTTGGGTAGGATGGCAAAAATTGTGGCTGGATATATGCTTCTACACTCTGATATTGGTTCAGTAATTTTGGTCTTTGATCTTGTTGATAAGAACGATGCCCTAAGTCACCTTGCTGATGCAATGGTTGAGTTAGAAAGTTCTGTTTCCGCAGTTGAGTTGGTTGAAAATAATTACTCTCACGAGATTCTGCTATAGCAGGTAAATAACCAGCCAGAGGATTCCAAGTTCTTGTCTGATTAACACTAAATTGATTGTTAAAGCGTGGCCCTTGTGTTGAATATTGTGCAGTTGATTTTAAATTTTGTCTGCTATCCATAACATGTCATATTCATCTCCATGTACAAGGATCTGAAATAGCAAAGAGAAAAAGCAGATGTAACAAAAATAGGGCGTCTGAATAGAACATTAGCTAGTTCAAATACCCAAAAACAAGTGAAGACACAGGAATAGATATGGCCTGCAACTGCTGACCTCATAAGAACTGGCTATTTTCATTTTCAATATTTCCATATTACACACCATTTTTTATCGTTGAGACTGAGATAGTTAATTGGTGACTGTTGGATGAACATGAAAAAGGATTTTTTCTTCTTGTCCATTTTAATTACACATGAAAATACAAGTTGGAAATAGCAATTTTCCATATCAGCAGTGTGCATTCACACCACTGAATGGGTTTACAAGTATTCAATTGGTTTTAAACATCATTTTGGTAAATTTTTGTATTTTTTTTTATGATGTTTTTAACTTAGTTCTAAGTCACTTAATTATTCATGTCTTGCCTTGAGGAGTTTAACAACTCAAAACTAACACAGCAGGAAAAATCGTTAAAAAGTCACTGTGGAGGAGTGAATTTCTGTTGAAACAAAGATGCATTATGCATATCGTTTCAACAGAAATACACACCTCCACAGTGACTTTTAAACGATTTGGCAAAGTATGTTCCACAAAAGCAAATTCAATGTTTCACCATTCAATGGGGTTGAAAGAAAAATCAGAATGTAATAAAATAAATAAATAATATAGTTAAGTATGAACTAAATATAAACTACACAATACGTTTATTATTATACTATTCTAAGTTAAAGAATAAAAATCTAATTCTAGAATGTTTGCTTCACATCGTCTTTAATACCGTCGTTGTCGTGTTATTTTCTTTCTTTTCATATCCTTTCCTTCTTATTTGTTCCATTGCATTTCATGTTACCCTCGCCCTAATTTATCCTGCATCTGTGTGGAAAGTGAAAAGCGAATTGATGGCTTTAAGTTTATTTTATTCGACATGGAAACAGATTACCTGATTTACCTTTTCAGTGAATAAATTCTGATATCTGAGCTTTTGATGAGGATATTTCTTTGTGTATACCCACCTTTATTTCTGTTAATCACTTTACATGCATGTGTTTGAAATGCAAAGCGTCTGATGTGGACCAATGCACAGTCTGCATTTTAGATGCTCTCTTTACTCAGAGTTCTTTTATGTATAAATACCCAGGGTAAAATTATCCAAGGAATGCATTTTGTAGTCACACTCAATTGCCCATTTCTATTTTAGAATATGTGGAATATGTGAACGTTGAAAGAAATATGATGCATCAGAAAATTGTGGGGAGAAACCAGTACAAGTGTGGTAGTCAACTGCTTACCTGCATATCTACACAAAAATAATTTGACTTGCTCTCTGGTTTCCACGTGTGAATAAGTGGAGGGTGAAATGAAACACTGATGTGAGCCATGTGATTACTATAGTATGCAAAGCAATTGAAGAGAATGGAGAATCCTTTAATAATTTTGTTTAGTGTAAACCCAGTGAGTAAAATCGTTAAAAAATCACTGTGGAGGAGTGTATTTCTATTGAAATAAGACACATTATGTGTATCGTTTCAATAGAAATATGCTCCTCCACAGCGACTTTTTAACGATTTTGCCAACTGGGAAGTTTGTGTTTTGTTTGAAGGAACAATCTCATTTAAAGAAATGCAGGAAAGCTGATAAACAATTTATATCTTTTCAGTAACTGTTGCAAATTTGTTTTTAAATCATTTCAAATTCGTTTTAGATTCATATCAAATTCGTATGAAAACATATCATTTTTTTAAAGTCTAGAAAGTTGTTATCTCATGATCGTGAAATAAAAGAAAAAAATCACACTGCAAATAAAATGCATGAGATAGTTTGAATGAATGAAGAAAACTGTGAGTAGGCGTCTAATTAACTATTAATATTTTGTGCCCATAAAAAGCAGTGTGCGCATTTAGAATTCTTCAAAAGAGCCACCAGTAAGTTATTTTTATATTAATGTTGATCAAAACAATAGAAGATTTTCATTTAAAATTTGCGCAGTAAGTGAGGCCACTTCTTAATTTCAAGAGAAGAAAAGAAAGTGAAGATGTGCAAACACTCCATAACTTCAGTTAACATTGACTGTAAAGGTAACAAGAGTTTCATTTAATTTCTTTTATGCAAGTGTGCCCATGAGCTAACTAATCATTTGGAGGATTAAAAAAAATACAGACTTTTATTCTATTTTACAAAAAAAAATCAAATGCGCCATCCAAGTGCCTCAGGCAGATGAGACAAGTTCAAACAGATAGATTCGGTCTTTCATGGAATTGAAGAGAACAAGAGAATGAATGTGATATAAGGCCATCCTTTGTTTAATATCATCCACCGCCTCCATCTGTTTTTATAAAATAATACCACATTAAGCTATAAAACAACGATGAACAAGCATTCACTCTGTTTGTGACACTCCTTTGGCTTACAAGCTAACATGGTTGATTCCTGAAATCAACAGTATACCAGGGGTAAAAATAATGAAATAATCACCGCATCCCACATTGATGAAGGAAACTGAAAAATGACATTAAACGAAGATTCAACCAGCTTTGGCCTAACGAAATAAATAAACTTGATTACATTGATTAAAAAAAGCAAATATGCGAGTCAAAATTATTTTGACTATTGATCCAAATGCACTTCGTTTTTTCGACACAATTTGAGCAATGAGTCTGAAACAAATTTTTATAAGAACTAACTTAAAGGGATTCCTGCATTCAAAACGATATTTAAACATCATACACAAATCTAGCCTAGAAATAAAATAATCTTATTCATTTGTTCCACTTATTACTGAGGAATGCACATACCCTTCATGTTCTATCACAACTTCCCTGTTCCTTCGCTTCTATATTTACATTATTTGCCGCCTCGATCACTAAACTCGCTCCTGTCCTTATTTCACTTGTGATGTCATAAGAAAGTATGAACCAAGTTAGCCGAAAAGCTAACTGCTATATTACATACACAGAAAGTGCATAATCGGGTATAAGAGTCCAAAGCAAACGTTGTAGGGGGTAACGCAAATCCATTTTTTCCCACGCTTAGAGTATTTTCGATGCTGAAGGGTGGGACGGTTGAAAAAAGGGTGTGAGGGTAAAAAAAATATCATTGAAAATATGCTAAGCGTGGGAAAAATCAATTTGTGTGTCACCCCTAATCACAGATTTACACCCCACTCCACCCCACATGACCAGACTGCTTATCCCAGAATAGAAAACAGTTAAGTGAATCAGATCTGGAATCTGATGACGCTCTGATTCACACAGTCACTACCCTTCTCAACGTTGATTGGAGTTGGGCACATTTTCTTATTTTACTATTTTTTCTAAATTTATGCAGGATAGAATAGGAGCAAAACTTTTTTTTGTATTTTGTATTTTTTACAATTTTCACACATTCCATTTCTCGCAATAAAGTATTTTTTAGACGAATTGCGAAACAAATTTGAAAAAATTATGAAACAAAATTTAAAAACTGATACAAATTGCAAAATGAATTGCGAAACGAATTTAAAACGAATTGATTAAAGGAGAACGAACGTCAAAATTTTTTCTTTGCTTATTTGCTGCCTCACATCACTAGAAAATAATGTTCACAAATTTTTTTTTTTTCATAATAAAACTATTTCGTCCTAAATTGACCTCTAAGCATTTTTATGCTCGTCGCCATTTGCAGGATTTTAAGTTTCGTTGCCGTACAATTATCATCGGCTTGCGACATCACTTGTGCGGCAGCTGATGATTATGCCTGTTTATGAGCTTGTTCTGATGGTTATTAAATGGAGTATTTTTTTATTTTTTCAACTTGGATGGGTATTAATTTATTCTAATTTCGAATAAATTCATAGTAAGTTTTGGTTTGTTGTATATTTCCCATATTATCACTATCTATATATCTATATTATCACTTTCGTAACTTCTACTCAGCATAATGTACTCAAAGAGGGTTGATATTAATAGATATTTTTCAAAGAATTCATCAAGTGGCACATGTGAAGTCACATACACAGATGTTTTCCTGAGTTTTACAATTGCAAATGGCAACGACTATTGAAGTTTTTTTAAGTAAAAAGTAAGATGAATAGTGATTTTTTCTGGCGTTTTAGCAGGTTTTGTTTAGTTTTAATGTTATCTTACAATTATTCATGTATGTCTGCTTTGATTTACGTGAAAAAAAATTTGACGTTCGTTCTCCTTTAATATATTTGGAGAAGCTTTTGCAAGAGAAACTTTTGCGAATTTTACGCCTTTTGGCAAAAAGTTAATCTCCCAAAGTTTTTCAAAATTTTAAAAGTTTATCTCGCAAAATTCTTTCAATTCGTCGATTCACAAATTTCCAGACTTTTTTGAAACGAATTGGTACAAATTTTGGAGACGGTCCCTAAACAATGAGAAGCCAAGAAAATTAATACTGTACAAGCAACCTTGCCTGGTGGTGAAAGTTTGCTTCTCACATTAATTTGTCCTGTTAAAAGATGTTGTTCTAAAGTGAGCTTAAAAACAAAGCATAATATGAAAAATATGACATATATAAGGCCATCCTTAAATAATTCTTTGTTTGCCGTAACCCGATCAACCCTTAAAAAATCACGCCGACTCTAAAAATTTTACCTCGGTAAATCACGAAAATGCGAGTAAAAACGTTTTTCCGACAAAATTTTCCGACCTCCGACTCTTGATTGAAAAAAATCCTGACTCCCAAAATTATATTCCCTTTTGTCACTCAAATATTTTCTTTTATTCTTCAAAGTTAAGCATTTTCTATGCATTCCATTTATTGTTATTTCCATTTCCCATCCCATATGCATCGACATGTCCTAGGAACAGCAATGAGAAATTGTTAGCCTGCCTAATGCAACTGGGACACAAGCTGTTAAAGATGGTAACCAACAAAACCAAAACAACATGCGACGTGGCATTACTTGAACTGTCGAAGGACCTCGCAAATCTACTATCAAAATACGTGGTTCTTCCAGTTGAGTTTATAAATATATAATCTTGTCATTTGACAGAATGTAAATGCCCAGACAATATTTCTTCCAAGGTAACCACATTTTTCAGCGAAAAGTTGTGACTAAAGACTTGAAAATAATTTTTTTTTTCTATGATGGTGACCAAAAAAAATTTTTTACCGACCGACCGACCCTAACCTTTTTTTGTGACTCGGGTTACGGCAAACAAACAATTAATTATGGATGGCCTAAATGGAAAGCTAATCACGGATAGCACCTGGCACTTTTTCTTTACCTTTCTTAAATGACGAACAGGGGCTAATCTAGAGCAATTTGGACAGCCATATAATAGCTTTTGGACACACATAATTTGCGTGCGAAAATTAAATAAGATATGAGGAAAATATAGAATTCATTGCTGCCTATTGTAAACAATTATTCAGTTGTCGCTCATTTTCCATGAAGCAAGTTGAAGCAAGCTATAATTTGACCTTAATTTCGTTCCTGAAATTGGAAAATTTTCTAGGACTTTGCGTCTGGAACTGACTGTGGCACTTAGAGTACGGCCCCCAATCCCCAGCTCTTGAGACTAGATTAAGTTAAGACTATTGATGCCCAAATTTATTTCCTAGAATAGCCCTTGACGATTATCAACTTGGAAACCCATGGTCTCTTTTAAAATCAAACGAAGAAACGCTAGTTCTAGTACCAAATTTACTCAATTGATAATACCATATGGTACAGTCAAAATATTTTAGTTCTAAGATAAAATTTCATCAGCGCTAATACTACATTTCAAAAATTTGTTCTGGAGATTTTATGGAAAGACATACAGCACCAATTTGCACAAATTATGATGTCTTATTAAAGTGGTCTAAAATTTTTACTTTTTACAAAAAGAACCAAATTATTACTTCAAATACCGTTATTATTTGAATTAGCACCCAACATCTTTAAAGCGCCCCTCTCGCATAAGCGCCCATGTAAGTCTCAATAAGTGCCCATATTCTTTTAAGCACCCATGTTCTATTCTACTTAATAGGATAATACATCATTTATATGGGCTTTTTCACAGAAGGATAAATAAAAACACGCTTTCCATGGTAAAAGTGTGTTTTTACTTCATTTTTTGTAACAAAAAGTAAAAAACAAAACTTGTTATTTGTAAATCTTTTGTCAGATTTTGTATACAGGACAAAAAACTAAAAACAAAAATCTCTTTCTCTTTTTATTTTTTGATAAATGTTTGGAAAAATCTATAAGCGCCCCTCTCGATTAAGCGCCCATGTAAAAATCAAAAATTTAATAAGCGCCCAGGGCGGTATAAGGATAATCTTCATACAACAAACACCTGAAGTCTTTTTTAGTAACTCCTTTTCTGCACATTTCCCCCTGTAAAGTGTGTAAATCATGGTTATCTTTTAATTTCAATACATTCTAGGTAAAAAATTGAAAAAGTTCTGGATTAGTTTTGGGCAATTAAGTTCACGGAAAATCATTTTGATGTTGGTGTCAAGAATTTCTTGCAATTGTTTTGGTTACGTCACATATTTTCAAGATAATTAGTCTTAAATTAAATTTTGTGCACTTGTAGCATATGTAAAGGAATAGAGTGTTAAATACTAAGATGGATGGATCATATTAAAAGATGGATTTAACATTATTTGCCATGTGTCACTGCTGTTTGACAATGCTTTTCATATAGACCATGCATAAAACTGTGATGATTTACAAGGTTTTCATTGCATTGCATTGCTGTAGAAGAAAGTTGAAAGTTCATTCATGGCTATCTGCGCGCATTTTTTTCTGATTCAGCTATTGCTGCATTTTTGTTGATTATTTTTTGTCACATCATCTTTCTCCGCTCTTGAAAATAATAAGTGGTCTCACTTACAATACAAGCTGCAAAATGAAAACCTTATATTGCTTTCACCAACGTTAAATAAAAAAATAATTTACTGGTGTCTCTTTATAATAAATTTTGCTGCTTTCATGAATAATTTATTAGTTGTTAATTAAAAACCTGCTCGTAGTTTTTCTTCATTCATTCATACTTTTATTTGCAATGTGATTTTTACTTTCACTCTGTTAATCATGAGGCTATAATTAGAAGATTATTTTCCAGACTAAACGCCATTTGCTGTTATCCCGTAAATTAGAGTAGGTGTGAAATGGGCGAGCAATGAGTTCTCAGGTAGCTGGCCATCTACACCTGCAGCTGCACTTTTTTATGAAGCTCGCAGTTTTGGGTTAACTTTTACTGCATTGTCATATAAGTAAATTAGCTTTTTGAAACAAAAAATAACACTTTTCCATGTTTTTAATATTTGTTTCTTCTTTATCTTTCTCACATTCAGCGCCAGTTAAATCTTGTATTTACAAAGCTATTTCACGAATAAGTGAAGATTTTTGAAAATCATGTTGGCATGGTGGTGGTCGCCTGCA
>JAYJMG010119664.1:0-14896 GCA_036873935.1 Stomotoca atra
CAACTGAGTTTATTAATCATTTTGGCAGCCGTTAATTCAATTTCTGAAAAAATGATTTTTCTAACGGTCAGTGCTACATTAAAGCTTGTTTTGTAAATGAGGCCACAAGAAGAGAAAAGAAGAGAGTGAAGATGCGCAGATAAAATAGCTTAAATAAACCTCAGTTAACAATAATTGTAAAGATAATAAAAGTTTTAGTTATTTTCTTTTATGCGAGTGTGCCCATAGACTTAACTCTTTGTGGCAAAAAAGTTTTTGTAAACATGTGTCAGCGGTAAGAATACGTTTTAAAATGAAAATGTGCTCACCTGCTTATAACTAAGGGTGCATTCGTTTAGGACTTTGGAAGACCTGCTAAACCTTCTTAACCTTCTCATTTCATTCGTTTGGGAAGTTTTGGCAGGTTTTTTTATGTCCCAAACGAATGCACCCTAAATGAATACATTAACAACATCTCTTCTTCCGTTGCATTGCTATTTGTAACAAGAGTGGCTTCTTGGTTAAGCCGTCGTGCTATGAAACGGAGGATCCTGGTTTGAGCCATCTGTCCATTTTTTCAATATGGTGGCTGTGTCCATGCTTTTAGGGAGAGGGGAGTTGAAAGTTGCTAAATGGATTCTAACATCTGGTCCTCTCCTGATATTAGAAGTCACGAGATGGGTGAAATGAATTCAAAATAAAGTAGCAAGACCTCGAACGGACTTGCCATATCCACTGTCATTTTGTTTTTTGCTCTTAGGTGACGCTGCTATTTACTATCACAAGCCGAATCAACTTCTTTTTTATTTTTTGAATTAAGGAGCTACTAGACTGATGTAGTCAGATTTGGCTTTTTCACTGAAATTTTGCTTTTACCAATATATCTGATCATTACTGTTTTTTTTTTTAGAAGAAAAGGGATCGCCTAGCTGTGGAGTGTTTGAATTCACTAATACGAATCATATCAAAGTATTTGAAGTATATTGTCTGAACCCCTACGATGACGAAATGCATTTTCAAGTTTGCAAACCTTCTTCTGGTACATTTAAAGTCAGTAAGGGTGTTTTGTTTTCTGTCTTAAAGTAACACTGACCGTTAGAAAAATCATTTTTTTAAAAATTGATTTAATGGTTGCCATGATTAATAAACTCAGTTCCAAAATGCTTAAAACTCTTAAAAACAAAATTTTAACAACTGACTTTTGTTTTGTTTTTCTCATGCTGCACATCCTTCAACTAACGTTATGCATACGTACAACATTTTCACGCTTAACTAATTAACTATTCATGAATAAAAATGAGTATAATTAAAGGACAAGCGATCCAACTGCATATTTCAAGTCTTTTTGTACTTAAAAGGTTACAACTCACGTTAGAGTGTATAAAGTTCTTTAAAATTTTCACAGTTTGTAGTTTACACTTATGCGCAACAAAACGTGTGCGGAAAAATTTTTAATGGCTTTGTTTTTATTTAATACGTCAGAATACAAGTGCAGTTGGTTTACACGTTATGAAAACCGTATTAGTAAGGAACCGTTTTGTGCAAAAATTTACATTTTTTGTTGCAATGGCGATGTGTTACAACTTTTTTTAGGCTGTTTTCTTGTGATGTTTTTCTAACTTTTTTAAGCATTATTTTTCCACACTAAACTTTATTCTTTTAACAAACAAATTATATCGTTACTTAGAGCAATTCTTTGACAAAAATTGTCCAAAATTTAATGAGGGTTCAATGAAGAGAAAGGTGTATAATTATATGAAATGTTCGATGTTGTTTAATCTATGCTCAATGGTCAGTGCTACCTTAATGAAAAGAGAAATGATTATGTGGCTGTTGATACACCTGTTAGGTCTTGAGTGGATCTTTATTATTGTTATTGTGCTGTATAACCGTGCTCATTAATTTTAAATCTACTTCAAATCAAATGAAAAACTTCAAATAAATATAAGGGATATTTTTTGCAGAGACCAAC
Source organism: Stomotoca atra (assembly GCA_036873935.1). Classification (NCBI taxonomy): domain Eukaryota; kingdom Metazoa; phylum Cnidaria; class Hydrozoa; order Anthoathecata; family Pandeidae; genus Stomotoca; species Stomotoca atra. The sequence goes on from JAYJMG010119664.1 coordinate 1,952, forward strand.
CTTTAAGTTGCATGATATTTTTTCTTAAAGGGGAATTGGGGTTTGGAAAAAAATAAAAAAAATTTCGCGAAAAGGTTTTTGGCACTGGACAGTGTGGACTCTTCTCTGAAGCTTTTGTGACGCTTGTTGGACGTTGCACAACAGCGACGAAAAATTTTTGGAAGAGTCCACATGCATCCACACGACTGTCGATATCGACGTTGATGGACACTTTTCGATTGATGGACACCAACAAGGTTTAAGTGAATACGAAGAGCAAGCAGATGAGAGGGGGACGTTTTAACTTGTGAACCCCAAACACGAGAACTGAGCTTAAATTCCATGAAAGGCTGAATCTCTCAGTCTTTAACTTTTCTCATCTGCAAGATGTGAAGAAAGACTGGAAAATGTAAAATGATGTAAAAAAGCGAAGGAAGACCGAAATTAAAAGAAAGAATGTTACGCTAAAAGAAGAAGGAATACTGCTTAAAAACTTTAATGTTTGATTTGTCATTAAATGTGCGATGTTTGTGATCGATCTACATAGGTATGCTTCATATGTGTGAATCTGCTCAGCATGAAACTAATTTCAATAGCATATTTTTCTCGGAAAATTGATGTTGATCACAACAAAAAGATCATACTTTTTCTAAGAATTGCAGTACCAAGAAGAGAAAAAAATGATCACACCTTTTCGTCACCATTAAATGAATGACCTACTTTTGAAAAACAATATGAAAATGACCAAAAAAGTAATTAATTATTAATTTGTCAAGTTAAAGTTTCAAAAGCTTCTTTAGTACTGGTGGCTCTTTATAAAATTCTAAATACTCACACTGCTTTTCATGAATAATTTATTATTAATTAATTAAAATACTTACTCGCATTTTTCTTCATTCATTCAAACCATCACATGTATTTTATTTACAGCATGATTTTTACTTTCTTTTTGCGATTGTGAGAGCTATATTTAAAAGAGTATTTTTGAAACTAACGCTGCGGTGCTGGAAAGAAGACAGCTCTAAAGAAGATGCAAACATCGTTGTACCCAGATGAATTTGTCAATTTAACTCATCTGCGATTAGCAAGCTTCAGAAAACTGTGAGCACCTTTTTTCAATCACTTCCTACTTGAATAAATGTAAGACTTGTAATGCTTCTTTGAATCTAGATTACAGGTGACTATCACCATACCAACATTCTTTACAAATATTTTCGCTTCTTTCTGAAGTAGTTTTGTAAACACCTTTACTAAACATCTTTCCCTGCATCATCTATTAAATTCTGAGATGGTAAGTGTGCCCTTGTTAAAAATTTAAATCGCACTGAATGCGAAAAAGATAAAGAAATATTGCAGCAAAGATAGAAAGCATGTAGCAGACAGAGAAGAACCATGTGGAATAAAGATAACAAGTAACGCAGAAAGAATACAGAATAACATTTGATGGTGGGTTTCTCTGGTGTTATGTTTTGATTTAAGAAGCTAATTAACATTATGGCAATGCAGTAAATTAAAACAAAACTTAGAGCTTTAAAAAACATGCAGTTAAGGGTGTAGATGATTTAGCTGCTGTAATTTCCCCTGAGAAGTCATTGCACACCCATTGCTCACCTACTCTGATTTACTCCAGCGACTGACAGCACCCACACCCCAAAATTCCCGACAAAACCTGATGTTTCGAAACAAAATTTCAGCCTAGCAGACAAGGAAGTTAAGGCTGCAAGTGTCGACTTTTGCTCAGTCGCTCACCCCTCGTATTTGGGGTTCACAAGTTCAAACGTCCTTCACTTGTCTACTGTCCAAAACAATAGTGTCTTATTTGATGGATTATGTCAAATGGACGTTGTTTTCTCCGCTTCAGCATCCAAAATGTCCATCGCTCATTGACGTCACTGGGCGTTTAAAAAACTTATTTTAATAGATGGTCCTCGACGTAAACTGGCGCTTGATGGACGTTTCAAGTGTTTTCTGTAAAAGCTTAAGGCGCATGTTGACGCCCCATAGAAACCCTATTTTCGCGGAACATGTCACAAGATTGAAGTGAGAAGTTATCAAAATATGCAAAAATATCATTTTTATCATATTTTTACCAACTGAAATATCAGTTGTTTTGATTGACAATATCAGGCTATCGGTGGTGAGAGTCTACTAATAATTAAATATGAAACATCTGTATACTCACGCTTCAGGGTAGTATGAAATTCTTGTGGCAATGTAACAAGATTAAATTGATCTATTTGTCTGTTTGTTTTCTTGCTGTCACTTATTAGTTTTTATGTTTTTTAAGAAAAATCACCGTTATGTAGATGTACATTGCTATTTTCGTAGCATAATTCAGTAGGTCTGCTTTCCAAATCAGATATTTCCATTTTATTCCCACTGCTATGTGTATATGAGTTAGCGTATAATACATCACAAATTTTTAAACCATGGCAACAACAGTAAGACTGGTCATAATTCCGTTTGAGAAATAATTAAATGGTAAAAAACATATTGTTACATTGTTACATTGTGATTGACGTTTGAGAAATAATTAAATGGTAAAGACATATTGTCACATTGTGATTGGCAAAGCACGATCTTTCAATTTTCTCTGTAAAATGAAGCAAAAATTTTGACGTCAATTCCCCTTTAAAAGAAAAGGAAAGTTGAATTTTTTATCTTGTCACTGTGAAGATTTCTTTATACGAATTAATGAAACTAGTTGTAATGAACCATGTCTGGCCATCAATATATTTACTAGTGATAGTTGAGCATTGTGGAGATGGTCATGAATTTTTATTTAACCTGTCAGCAAAATGAAAAATGCTGAATGAACTTATGCAGTGTTTGATGAAAAAATGATGAAATGGCTAAGTTGCAGTTTATTTCCTTGCATGGCTTGTTAACGGTTTATCCCTTATTTGTTATTCTTCTTCTCTAATAATGTTTTTTTCTTTTTCTTTCATTTTTGTAGAGCCTTGCAAACCTCATCATGGTTAGTATCTTTCTTACTTGTAATATTAAGTATGTTCTTTTTGTCATTGATGAACTTTTGGAATTCCTTCCTCTTTCGTTTGATTGATTTTATTCAGATAAGTAATGATTTTTTTGTCCCAATAAAATCATTGGCAAGGTAGAATTTTGAAAATAAAGAGTGTTAAGCAAAATAACACACTTCCAGTACCTGTATATTTTTTATCTTTTTTATTTCATTAGCGTATGCGCAAGTGTTTGAAATACCCTTAGGTCATCTCGTATTTTTTTCTTCTTTTTTTGGACAGCGGAATGCGAGTGAGATACAAAATTGGATTTTTATTTTGTTATTTTTAGCATCTTTGAAGTAGTACTTTTTTTTGTTCTGTCATTTCCAAGCAATTTTTAGGTTTTCAATCTGGTTCTCATTATTGTTGCAAAATTCGATCCTTAAAAGCCAAATAGAGTTTCAATGATGCTATGAAAACCATAAAAAGAAGTAAAATAAATTTTTGGCACCTTAAGTTGAATTTTTGTTGAATTTGAATTTGATTTTTTTCCGTTGGCAACATGTGTGCTTAGTTTTTAAACAAACGCAATTTTGATCATTGCTATGATGCATTGATATTGAGGGAAAGGGTTTATCTGTATGAAAATCTTTTTTGAACACAAGTTTGCAAAGAGACTAGTTTTCTGTAGAATCACATGTGCTATGGCTGAAAAAAAAAACACAAACTAGTAGCAGTAGTAGTAGAAGTAGATATGTTTGTTTCCCAAAACAAAAGTAATACAAATATATGTTATAAGTTGTACACGTATAACACATAACATTGTCATGATAATGTAGCATATATGTTATCCTAATGTTAAATTTGGAAAGAGGACTTGAATAAAGCCAAGTAGGCCTTGTTGCCAAGCCCTGCTGAGAAAAAAATAGGTCAAGTATGATGACAGAGGTTATCATTTCACTGGAAAGTGTTATTTTACTGTCCGAATTGAATAGATTTTAGTATTCCGAAGATAGGTTCCCTCTTATGAATATTCTATTAGATTGCATTAAGGCTACTGTATAGTCTTTCTGGATGGTTTTTTAAATCCTTCATATCTCCGAATTTATCATTCTTTTTTTCAAACCATATAACTTATTTTAAAGGTATTTAATTCTTTATTGATTGATATAAAAAATAATAAATTTAGTTTGGTGCTTTTTGAGTTACAAGCACATAAAAAAATTTGTCCGAGTTTTTTTAAAAGTTAACAAAAAAGTACAGTTGCGAGTTTTTCTTTCGTATCAACGTCATCATGTTCAGCAGACTTTAAACTACAAAACAGTGCTACAGATTTTTTGTTTGTTACGTTATTCTTGATATATTTGAATAAATAGTAAACAGAACGTGTTTCTCGTTATTTTTTTACAGTTCCGGTGGTATATCTTCAGAACAAAAACGAAACAAAAAAATGAGACACCGTTTTAAAGCCCAAAGTGTGAGCTTTCGAACGAGGTATCTCTCTTCCACAGAGCTTTTTCCGTACTCTTTCGTTAACATAACCTATAGACCTACCCCTTGAAATTTATTCTCGAGAAAAATGGATTTTTATAAATTTTCAAAACAGCAGGTACCTACAGATACTAACAACGTTGTGCATTGTTATAAAAGACGCCGATGATCTTCGTAATTAGTGTCATCAAATTTACTCACAAGTGCGCATGAATCTTCAATAAAAACTGGAAAAACTTTGCAGAAGCACAAAATGAAAAAGACATAGATGAAAATAAAATAGAGTCCTAGGAAAAGCCAAAAAAAATATGAAACGTACTGCTGTTAAAAGTCAAAGATATATTAAAATTAGAATGTTTTGATCTTAACAAATCACGAAGCGATGTTTTATTATGCAGAGCATATGTTGTTGCAAAAAGATATACGATAGCGTGCTCTTATTGCACAATGAAAATGTTGCAAACAAGTAAACAAAAAAGGTGTTATCCTAAATTTAGGGCATTTGTCAACATTCTTGTGGGATCAAAATAACCTTTTTGGAAAGCCTGTGAAAAATTTCACCATTAAGTGCAAAAAACTTTTTTTTTATTTTTCTTGAAAAAAGACTATATTCATTAGCCTTAATCTAGATATGGGTTGTACAAAATTAAGGCTTGCAAACGTTGTTGGGTAGTGATGCGAAGCACTTCTGTATCAATTAAAAAATACTGTTGGGCTATTAACTGATCTGTTAATAACTTATAATTAGAAGAAGATAGCAAGACAATCAATTTATTTATTTTAGCAAGCTTTTGGAGACTTTTTGTCTCCATGATTACCTATTGGAAACTTGCTAAAATAAATTAATTGTCGAAGATTATCATTTTTTATCTCTCATTATATCAAAAAAAATCATTGGAGCTCTTTTTCGTGGTTGAGTGTTTTAGTTTTCATTTTTTGTATTTGATTTGGTTTTCCTCAGTAAGCATGGAAAATTTTAACATTAGATTTTTGGAAATAAATACTTCATACCATTTGTACTAGTAATAGCATGACTTTGAGGGCAATTTGGGATTAATAGCATGAGTTTCATTTTGACGTTTTTCAAAATAGCCCGAACGTAGTGAGGGCTATTTGAAAAACGTCAAGATGAAACGAGGGCTATTAATCCAAAATTGCCCGAAAAAATCATGCCTTTCCTGGTTAATCGTATACCTAATTGCAACACAGTAAATAAATTTGAAACAAAAAATAAATTTGAAACGAACGGGCCGATTACAGTTGAGCGGGCTGATTACAGCTAGGCGGGCTGATTACAGATTAATAGTGCCCTGTCAAGTACGGCATACTGTACTGTGTTGTAATTAGGCATACGATTATATTACTAATGTAAACACCATTATTATTTGAGATAAGTAATAATAACAAAAAAAGTGTTTGAAGCATTTCGAATGATGACGTTCTGATATTCGCAAAGATGCAAACTATTTTGATAATGTTTGTTTTTCTCCTTGCTATTTATATCTTTTGTGTATTATTATAGAATCAACAACAGAGAGACCGAAAGGTATGATTATCACTTATTTTACAATGAAAGGCTTGAAAACTTGTCTCTGACTTGTGAGTGATTATCTGGAGTTTTAAATCAAAATAAATCAAGAGACAAAAGCAGAATTATTAAGTCGATGAATATTCAGATACTTCTTACAATGAAAAACTGAGAAACTGCATTTCTTCAAAGGTAGAAACTTTCAGATTGAAAAGATCAGCTGTTCACTTCTATTGAAAGTTTGACAACTAATATAGGTGTTTCTATGGTTTGCATGCTTGTCAATACAAAAACAGTATGACTTTATAATTGAAATAACAAAAGAAGCAAGGTACTCATCTTAATTGTTTTATTTATTTGTACTCGTCTTATTGTATCGGTGCAAGCTCGAGATCTACTTTAATACAGTAATATTGTTCCGTAATGCCCTCATGAACACTTAGTATAGGCTTAAAAATCGCAGTACACAACAGCAAAAATAAGCACTTGTATTTATTAAAATAAGTTAGAGTTGATTTTATCCTACCTCCATATTAGGATTTTCAGGAAACAGTGGCAAATATTTCACTAAATGATGCTCTAAATACCTCAGACCACAGTTTTTGTATCAGTAAAATGCACTTGAAACACTCAGAAATAACTGAGTACATATTCGATTTTCCTTTGTTTTTAGCAAGATTAAAGTTCTTTAAAATGATGAATGTGACCGTTATAAAGGTTGAAAATTTTTCAAATCACCAGAAAACCGCACAAACCCTGCAGCATTTCTAATAAAAAAGACAAAAAGAAAAGAAAGATAGACATGAAATCATGAAATAAATATTGTTGGAAAACTTATAAAAATTCTTTTTTCCGATGTAAAAATTTGAATAGTTACATTTCTATCAAAGAAAAAGTTAGTCCAAAGTTTAGAAGATGATTACAGGCCTTTCAATACAGAAACCTTATTTTATTCAATTGTCCTTTTCAATTTTGTTTTGTTTTTTCCTTATTCATAGGAACGACAAGTGAAGCCACAACAACAGAAGGTACTGATCTTGTTTGTTTTGTAACTGACGGTGTAACCTCCTAAAATGGCTGCATTTTTCAATTTATTATACCAACAAAATCGATTTTTCCAGATTAACATATTTTTTGAATAAGCGATGGAACATCTTTTACATTTTTGCTATTCTTATATCCCTAATAAATCCTTATTTCAGTTGAACTTACTGCATCAAGCCCATCATCAGTCAATTATATATTGATGTCCAAAACCATTGGGCTCTTTTTGGCTTGATGCCTCTTCCATGTGTAACAACTTAACAAGTGCGACAAAAATTACTGTCTCGGCTGGCATTTTGACTCCGACTGCGCATCATCTCTTGATATCTCACTGGTTCATATCAGGGGGTACTTAAATTGAGGCTCCTTCTCCCCTCCCCTGCTTTGTAAACTAGGAAGATACAAACCAATTGGTAGTGCAGTTGGTAGAGCAATCTCCCGGTAGGCAGAGAGGTTGTAGGTTCAAGCTCCACACGATCTGTTATCTTTGTAGTACTTGTTTGAGTATTCATGCAAATAATACATTATAATAATGTTTGTTACATTAGTAATTTTCTGCAAAATTTGATAAATCCATCTTGTGGTGTCAGTGTATTTCTTCAGCTAACTGGCGAAATGAATTTTATCATTATTCCTTTAAAGCTGTATATTTTGCATTCACACCCTGTATTTCAGTTTGTTATTTTTGATACACATTTGATTTCAGGTCCAACTACAGTGATAACAGCAACAAAAGCAACAACTGAAGGTACAATTTGCTTTTGAATTCAATATTTATGTTAATGATTGACAGAGAACTCAGGTCAAAATATTCTTTGCTCAAAGTTATAAACTAAAAGGTACAGTTAAACATAATTTAAAATTAAAAAGGCTCAACACTTTTTAAAATACTACAACACCACACAAACCATTTAACTTTTCTAAAAACGATAATACAAAACAAACATAAAAATGAAATGAAAATGACATTGACAAATATGAAGAACTCTAACTAGGTTGTGAGAAGTTTCCTTTTTTTATTGTTCCATATTCATAGGAATGACAAGCGAAGCAACAACAACAGAAGGTACTGATCTTATTTGTTTTGTAACTGATGTTGTAAGCTCGTGACTTCACACAGTAATGTGTTTTTCATCTAATTTTGCCAACAAAATTGATTTTTCGGGAAGAACAATTTTCTGAGTTAATGTAAGAACATCCTTTACATCACTGTTATTATTTTCCCTGATAAATCTATGTTACAGCTGAACTTTCTGTGCCTTACTAACCTCAGGATTGTTAAAGTTGCTTTTTAGCCAATATGATCGATGTAATGTATGGTGGCCGAGGAGTGCCATCGAGAAAATAGTAAAATAAAAGCCAATAACCAAGTCAAAATCAAAATGAAAAGTCAAAGCCAAAGTCAAAAGCAAGTGTAAGTTAAAATTAAAATGAAAAGGCCAAGTCAAGTCGAAAGTCCAAGTCAAGTCAAAGTGAAAAGCTAATATCGAAGTCAAAGTTAAAGTCAAAGTTAAAGTCAAAGTTAAAGTCAAAATTTATTTGATGGCACCCGTCGGCCAACTCGTGGAGTGCCATCGATTTATTTTTTATTTCCTTTTTATTTACATTATTCAAATACCTAAGCATTCTGTCATTTGGATGTCAAATGATCACAATCAAACAACAGATCACGTGATTTTAAAGTGAAAAACAAGGTCGGAAAACCCAGGGCAAAAGGCCGTCCGCGTATTAATCTTTCAGCTGAAAGTTTTAAGTTACAGTACATGCTGACCGACCAAGGCAAGTGTTTAGACAATACATACAAGATCTTCAAATAATGCTTTTTATTTTAATTGTAATGGAGTCAATTGCGGGTTATACCAAGGATAGATCCATTCGATTTCATCTTTTTTTTCTTAATATTTTGGCAAACTAAATATTCACGGCATGGAGTAACAAAGAAAAAACTTCAAGCTTTCGTTAAACTTTTTATAAAATTAAGCTGTAGAACACAACAATATGGTTAAAATCAAACATATTATTATATATAATATATATATATACATATATATATAAAAGTGAAACATGTATGGACACGTGACATAACAAGAGCACTTCCATTAACATCAGACCTTCCAAAACGGTTCGAGAAAAAATGAACAGTTGAAAAACAGAGAATGTCTGATTTTAAAATGAAATAAACAAAGCTACAAAAAGCCCTAAACAAAACGCCCGAAACATGGGTGGTAACAAAAACGCCCTAAACTAGGACAACAAAAGTGTATGTACAAGTAAAAATGTACAGCTAAAAATAAAAGTTTCCAAATTTCAGTAACGTCAGAGACAATACAGTATGCTATACTAGAATACAAAAACAACCTCATGCAAACCTTAGGTTCATATCAAAACTAAATGTCCAAGTTAACAAGATTTACACTGATTTACCATCAGGAAATACAACTGTGTCATCGTACAATCCAAATTTGATTTTGTCTAAGGCTTCCAGTTTAGCAAGACAACAGTAGTAATTACATTTGTGTGTTAACCCAAAGTTTTTAATTGCTTTCCGACAATAATTTCCCACGCAGAACAAAATTTCGGTACCTTCACTTATTTCCGACGATGCAATTTCAGGGTCAGTTAATGTAAGATTATGCCCTTGAATATCGGTAAGGAGCAAAGTTTCTTCCGACTTGAGAAGTGAAAAATGTGCAAGACATTCTGCCTGTAGTACGACATCTGATTTACCTTCCTGTTCTTCGTCACAATTCCCATCGTTATTCAAATATTTTGTGAAATCTCCTTCTATCTGCTCTTCTATTGTTACGAATTCGTTTGAATTCTTGATTTCGCCCATGTATATGTCCACATACTTAAACTTTGGCAAAAGTGGACCAATTTCACTGAGTTTCCGGGCAAAGTGTCCTGCTAAGCAGGTCATCTGCACGGCTTTACGAGTGTGCTGCTCAAGGGTCTGCAGCAGGTCTTCAACAATCGAACTAATGGCTGCTTCATTGTATCGTTTCATCACCCATTTACCTTTAAATCGATAGTGATGTGAAGAAACGGTATAAACATCTCGAAACGCCCCAGAACCAAGTATATTTTTGCTGACTGAGAACGAAATTGCGTCACCTATCTCATCCCATAACATAGTCTCAATGTTAAACTTCTTCACATTTATTTCAATTATATCACTACTGTCGTTAATAACTCTACCAACCTTAAGCATGGACGAGAGTGACAAGCTTGCAGTTACTTTTCTGTTCTTTTGAATATGGGTGCTCCTTATATCTCTTTTAGAAAGTAAAGCAGTAGTACATTTAACCGTTGATGACTGAGGTGTAGTTAAATGATTGCTATTTGGCTGTAAGAATGTGGCAGAAGAATGTCTAATGTTAACTGATTTGCCAAAGGGATTTTGATATAGCAAAGATGTCTTCACTGTCTTTGAAATAAAACGAACGTGTATCAAGGAAACGTTCGGAATTTGATCAACATTACTACATGACGGACCCCGTTCTGATGCACATCACACTCTGAACTTTTAATAACTTCATCAATGCTACGAAAATGACGAAGACAAGTCTCCTTAATTCCATCAATGTCGAGATCTTCTGCTAGGTAAGGCACAAACTCCCTGGGTCCAACTGGAGAATATTTTGGTGTTTTCCCACTCAAATCTGAAGATAAGCGCTGGACAACCAGTTCTTGCTTTGATAAAATTGATGCAATTTTGTTGGAATTTGCAGTTTTTGGACGAACCTGGACTTTACCAACACGCTTTTTGGCAGCATTCTCTTCGAACTTTTTCCAATCTGGATTATTCCTTTTTGACATTGTTGAATAATAGTTTTCTATATTATATATATATATATATATCTAAACAAAATGATTGTACTTTTGTAGAAAAACTTTTGCAAATTTTAGACACTAGGAAATAAAATAACATGCAAAACAAGCCTTTGATTTCAATGCTAAGCCACCAATGCACGAGAAAAAGCAAAAACAAATATATAAAAAATCCTTTTTTCAAAATCATTTTTTCTCCAAATTGGGTACCAGTAGTTGAGAGTAACTTGGCTAAATTAAGTATGAGTAAATTTGCTTTATTCAATTACAAAACTTCTTTTTGTCAATCTGAGCTGCGCCAAAATAATAACTTTAAAAAGCAAAAACAAAAAAAACTAAATCATTTTATCCTTTAACAACAAAAATGCTGTCTTAAAGTAACTGGTTTGTATTTCTGAGGGATGCGGTATGATCTCTTCACACTGCCTTTGGAAGTCGGTATCAAGAAAATCTACATCTGATTCGTATACATTCGCAAGACGAGCCACTTCTTTGATAAGCTCTGCATCCAGATGATACCCTTGAAAGCACAACAAATAGTGTAATCCAATTTTAGAATTTCTGCTTCAACTCAACAAAATTATTCAAAGCAATGCTAAGATATTCCAAAAGATTGGAATGAATACATTATATAATTATAATTTTAAACAATAATTTTTTCATGCCACATTCTTCTAATCCATATCTTTCTGGAAAGGCATATATATGGTTCGGAACACCGTCTGGTAAAAGACTTTCACGTTGTTTTCTGATCCTGTGGGAGTTCCACACTGTCTCCTTAAACACATCCAACTCCCTTTGAACTAATGGAACCATGATAAATGATAGAAGCATCCTACAAAGTTATTAAAAATGATAATTTTATTCCTTTTCTGCAGTTGAACTTAACAGGAAATGTTTGAATAGTGTCAAGCTTATTTAATTTGGGAAACATTATGGGGTAAATCTGGGATCTATTATTTTAAAAGTTTCAGATAAAAAAAATTTCGCTAATCTGTTACAAAGTTTCAGGCCATATGAGAAGACTGGATAGCAAAAAATAAGCAACGTATATATACCTATGCAGTTCATCGTGTGGATTGTTATGTCCTTGGTTCAATAATTCATTAAGTCCAAGCTTGAAATTTTTCTCCAGTCGTTCATGGAGCTCCCTCCACCATCTTTCTATCTAAAAATATAAACATTTTGACACTAATTTTCTGAAAATCGATAAGTGCGTCACCCCTTACCATGCTCAGTGGGCATAAATGTCTGCATACCTGGTTTGATGTTGATAGTCCATAAGTTATGCAATCACAATTAGTAGGATCATCAATGTCACCAATTTTTCCTCTTAAAAATGCATGAATGGAAGCTAGTTTACCAGTCTCAGTACCATGGTCCATGCGTACATTTGCTGCCAAAACACGGTTTTTTAGCAAATAATCTATGTACCATCTTCCAATTAAACGTGGGTCACTATTACTATTCCAACATTTCAATATGAGTATTTTTCTGCTGGCCTGGTCCATTGCACCATAAACAGAAATTGGGAACGTAGAATTCTGGTATCCCATCAATTTGTCGTGTCCGTCAATTGATAAGTACCAGTTAAAATCTCTAACCGCTTCAAATTTTGTTGCACATATTTAACTAAATCGCCTTTAAGACATATATCATCTTTTCAGCTCATCGTGGTTGTTTACAGAATTTCCAACTAAACACTTTTGAGTCTGTGTAACTTTTTCACGAAAACTGTCCATCCAAACGGGACCGAAAAGTCAATGGCACTCCTCGGCCACGGGTTGGCGGATGGGTGCCATCAAATAATCTTTGACTTTAACTTTGACTTCGAAATTAGCTTTTCACTTTGATTTGCATTTGACTTTGACTTTGATTTTTCATTTTGACTTGCATTTTACTTTTCATTTTGATTTTGACTTGGTTATTGACTTTTATTTTACTATTTTCATGATGGCACTCCTCGGCCACCATAGTAATGTAAATAAACTAATAATGTTAAATTAGCTATATCCTGCAAAATTTGATAAATTGATGTCAGCATATTTCTTCAGCTTACCTGCTGAATAAATTTTGTTCTTCTTCTTTAATGTTGTATATTTTGCTTTC
>JAYJMG010119775.1:4550-14885 GCA_036873935.1 Stomotoca atra
TAAAGCCAATGTTTTCCTTTGCACTGTCATTGGAAGCATTGTCATTTTCAAATATCTTTTTAGCAGCTTTTAAAGAAGTTTCTGATATCTCCACTTTCTTTCCAAGGCCTGTTTGAAAACCAGTAAAGCCAATGTTTTCTTTTGCACTGTCATTGGAAGCATTGTCATTTTCAAATATCTTTTTAGCAGCTTTTAAAGAACTTTCTGATATCTCCACCTTCTTTCCAAGACCAGTTTGAAAACCAGTAAAGCCAACAATTTCCTTTCCATTATCATTGGAAGCATTGTCATCTTCAAATATCTTTTTAGCAGCTTTTAGAGAACTTTCTGATATCTTAACTTCCCTTCCAAGACCAGTTTGAAAACCGGTGAAGCCCTGCTTTAGAGTTGCTACTGAAGTATCAGAAACTTCTTCAAAAACCTTTTTAGTAGCTTCCATAGATCTTTTAATAATTAATTCGTTCCCAACACAACTATCACTAGTATTTTCTTCTTCAAATAATTTCTTTGCATCCTTTAAGGCGCTCTTAGAAATTTCAACTTTTTTTCCAAGACCAGTTTGAAAACCAGTAAAACCACCTCGTGACATTAGGAATTCATCAGAAGCATGGTCTTTCCTAGATTTCTGTTTCGCACCAGTTTGAAAAGTATGGCTACCTTTTACAATTGCTTTATCATCAAGTTTACATTCTCTTTCAAAACATCTTTTATCAAGTTTTGAAGCTTTCTTTCCACTATCAATTTTGGCACTAGGTGGGGCATTCTCAGTCATTGGGCCATCATCTGGGACACAATCCTTCTTAAAAGCCATCTTAGCAGCTTGTAAAGCATGTTTCGATATTTCAACCTTTTTCCCAAGACTAGTTTGAAATGCAACAAAGCTGACTTTTGAACTTGGGCTGCTATCAGATGTTTCATCAGCTACAGCTATGTTTCTTGAAGATTTATAGGTACTTTTAGCAGTAGCTTCAGTTTTCCCATTTACATTAGTTTTAAAGCCAGTATCTTCTGTCATTGGGAAATTATCAGAAGTGTTTTCTTCTTCAAATAACTTCTGTGCAGCTTTCAAGGCACTTTTCGATATTTCAACTTTTGTGCCAAGACCAGTACAAAAACCAGTAAAACCATTTTCGTTGTGATTAAAGTTAATTTTATCAATGGATAGGGTTCCTGCTGCTTTAGATGTATTGTCCGAAATTTCATTCTTTCCTTGACCAGTCTGAAAATTCAATTTTTTCTCAGAAAAGCGAGGATCTTTTTCGCTTACCTCTGCAGTAATAAATGGAATTTGTGAATCATTCTCAGTCTCTTTTAATTTTTCAAGTTGGGATTTTGGTTCACTTAAATCTTCAAAAGGAATTTGCGAAAGTTCATCCATGTTTATGTATTTATGCTTTGATTCATTGTCAGTTAACATACATTCTATGGAATCCGGTTCTTCCATATTCAGATTAAAATTCAACGTTTTGCTTATTGTAGCCTTAGATTTACTGTCGCAGGTTTTTAAATTCTTACTGTACCAATCACCATCTACAGCAATATGTCCGATTGCATTGTTCATGTCCGAAATATTGTCGAGGCAATTCATCTTTCTTTTCTTCTTACTGCTAGGATAAAGAAACAGTTTTTTGGTCTTTTCTTCTCCATCATTGTCGAACTTGAATTTGTAGTTTATTTTTCTAGTATCAAAACCTTCCACAACTTTTTCATGATCTTTCATGACTGTATTACACTTATCATTAAAACAATCTCGTTCCATAGGTCGATCAACAAGTTGAGGCTTGGTATTAGCTGTAGGAAATTCTAAGTTAGTAGCATTTTTGTCTGAAACGTTGATGCTATTGAAAGAACATGAATTATTTAAACTATCTGAAATGGATACAATATTTTCAACAGAATGAGAGGATGAGGAAACAGTATTTCTAAAAAAACATTCTTGAGCAAGCACAGTTTCTTTTACATCTGCATCCGATGGCAGATTTTTATCTCTTTGACAATACGCTTTATCAGTACCCGGATATAGATTTTCAGCTTTTTCAAGTAAGACTTGATTTTGTCCAGTTTTCAATTTGTAGTCCAAATTTGGAATGCTGAATGACTCTTCTTGTAGAACGCTAAGGCTAATGTTACCTAATGAATCGCAAGATGTAGATATTGATGAGCATTTAGATATTGCATTGGTTGCTGGACTCTTTCCACATATTTTACTGTTCACATCTTTCCCATTCACTGATATCCTACTCGGTGTGACCATTGCTGGTGAACTTGATGGAGAATCGCAGGATTTCATTTCATCAGAAAGTTCATTTTTCGAAGCCGAGTCAGCGCAAGAGTGGTATACCGATGATGAACTCACCAAAGATGGCGAATTTGGAGGTGATTGAATAGATGCTACCGAGGGTGATAAATTTCCAGAGTCCACATTATTTGGCGTTGTAAAATTGGTGAAGTCCATCAATTCATCCAGAACTGATTCACCATTTAACCAACCTTCACTGTTATCATTTTCTTTGTTTTGTAACACAATTTCTTCATAATTAAAAACTAACTTTCTATTCTTTCTCTTCGATTTTTTATTTTGATTGCTGCACGATTCATCATTGTGGTTAATATCAGCCTTCAAAGGCTTTACGCAAGTTATGGGCGGCGAAAAAAATTCATCATTGTCATAATTGTCTTGTGTTATAGGTGTTGATTGAGATATAAGTTTAACATCATTTGCAACACTCCAAGATATATGCTTTTTACTGACATTTGTGACTGGTGGAGACAAAAAGAAAGCATCATCATTTGGCAAAGTTTTGTTAATTTCACTAGAAATTTTCGTATTTTCCAAGGAACCGAATCCAGACGAAACTGATAGTTCACTGGGTCTTTTGGTTTGGTTTTTGCTACGAATAACAGATGTTAATGGCGGCGACAAAGAAACCTCTGATGTTGAAAAGCCAACTGATGCATCTAATAAAGAATCGCCGATATCCCTGCCAACAAGTTTGCTGGAAGTTGGTTTATCCGTAGCAATTCCTATTAAAGAAGCATCCTCACCGACACATGGTGTTCTTTGAATGGTTGTAAGAAGTGATGTTAATCCTTCTAGATCAGTATCGTCAAGTCTTTCTTCCGTAACCTCTCCTGAAGTTTTTCTGTGCAAATCTATTGGTACAATAGCAACTGAATCTTCTTTCGAAGGCTTGAACAATGCCCTGGCAACAACCTAAAAAAAGGAATCACTTTCTTCATTTTAAATTCCAGATCATGGAGGATATTTTTGGAACAGAATCTTCAAAAATTGTGAGAAAATGTTTACATAACAATTCAAAACAGATAAAAACAAACATTCAGAAAAAGTGAAATATTATTCTATCTCAGGATCGCACTCTGCTAACTGTCACTTAAATCAATCACATTTTGTTTGGTTCCAAAACAATACCATTGCTTCTAACCTTTTTCGATCCTTCACCCTCCATCACATTCTGCTCCAAATTACTGTTCTGAGATGAGTTATCATTATCTTTTTGTAGTTCTGAAAAAGTATAGTGAAATCTCACTTAGACCAACACACCATAAAGCATACATTCTGATTGATGAGCCTCACTGAATTGATTGATCACCCACAGCGAAGAACACAGGAAGAAGTATATTTTCTCAGCTATGGCATAGCAATGAGGCACTGGGAAAAGTAAGCATGTACTATTCAAATATTACGCCCCAGTTAGTTGTAAAGCAAAACTGAATTATCAATGACATCATTTTGATGCTGCAGTGAAATATTCCTGCAAAGTTGGTTGCACCATCTGCAGGAATTATTGATTTCCTTGAGTCGCTATTTATGACATACTAATTTTGAGCTTTTTGGTTTAATAATTTGGCAAAATATCTGCAATATCTTCAGCAGCCCATCCATATTCTATTTAAATCAGTAACCTTACATATCATCAAAATTTTGTTTGTGGCTACCTTAATATTCACTGTAAGTGAGTGCATACTGAGTTGGATGTTAAAATATTATGACATAATATTATAACACATTTTAGTGTTAATTATTTTCCTTATGTTAGTTTATAGAGTTAAGAGAATTTTAGAAACACCATAAGAGGACAGTTTTTATTAGCAGACAGTGAATTTATAGAGATATAAATATATAAGATATGAGATTTCTCAGCTCATCTTGTTCATCCAAAAAACCTTTTAAATCCATAAAAAAGAGTTTATGCACATTTCTTGTTTATTTTGACATTTCTGAGATATATAATAGTGTCTAAAATAAGTTCAAAATAAAGTTCAAAAGATCACCATCTCAATACACTTATGGATAATATCGATGAGTTTTATAATTTCAATTTTAGTTTTTTGAAATAAAGAGTTATTAGTGACAAACGAAACATATTCAGGCATCTCTCGGAAACCTTGCCAAAATCTTAAATTACTTGGGTCCAAGACAGGATAAACTTATGAATATGAGTGAAACTGGACTGACAAATTTAAATATTTTCTGATTAATGAAGAGATATTTTTCAATATTAAAGAAGTTAAACAAACAGGTTTAACAAGTAATAAGAAATATAATGCAAGAATTAATCAATACCCTGTGACAACTTTGGTGGTGTGGCCATTTCATCGCACCACGGTATTTGTATATCTGGATCCAATAAGGCATCAAGAGATAGATTCTTTGTGTAGTGCTAAGGAAAAAAGAGGTAAACAATTTTACCTTGGTTTAGTTACTACTAAAATGTCCTTTAACTGCCTGATGTTAAAGAATATGAAACATCTTCCAGTAAAAAGTTTCATGGTTAATACATCGTAAAACTTTTACTTATTTCATACTTTGTCTTTTTATTTTTTACACTACTGATGTCATGGTGAATGAATCAAACAGTTTCATACTTGCTCAAGGAGAATTTTGGAGTGAATTTCTTTTCAGCCACAAAAACGCAAAAAAAGTACAGTCACAAGAAAACAAAAGTGATATCTTCTCTGGAGCACATTTGTTGGCTTTCATTTGGCAAAACTATCAAAAGCAGTTCTTGGCCTGGTCAGGACAAATTGGCAAGGGCTGCTATTCATTTATTTCATTTTAGGAATGGTAATGAACTCAAACTCCCACAGACTTCAATGACTGTGACGTGTACCAAGGTGTGTGAGTGCGACCAGGCCTGCAATACAACTGTTTACCATGAGTGACTACAATTCCTTGTTTTGAAAAAGACTTTTCAGTGAAGAGGCAGAGATCAATACCAGATATCATTACAATAAAAATGTTTTTGCAAAAAGATCTCATCAGTAAATATCTTGAGTGAGGCATGAAAAATTTGGAAAATCCTTCAATCAGTCGATAATATTATTCTGGTGCACTGAATCTCCTTCTTTCCTCCTAAACTTAGTCTTTGAGGCGATGTTCATGTAACAAGTTTCAAGTCACTTACTGACAAAATATTTCATGGAATTTCTGTAATACATAATTTGTATACATATCTGTAACACATAATCTTGTCTCCTGATGATGCCAGTGAGGGCAAGGTTTAAGTACATTTGACTTTCGAGATGGTTTGATTTTATGAATATTTAAAACTGAGCACTTGCATTCGTTCGTCATTCAAAGACAAGAATGAGTTTAAAGATTTGAAAGAATTGAATTAAATTGAACAAATAAAATGAGGGGAACAAAGAAGGTTTTTCTAAATGAAGTCAACATGAATGGCATTTGTGCAAAATGTAAATGAGTACATTATGTAAAGCATGTACTGAAACACATCACAATAAAAAGACCATCATTACTAAAATTAATAATAATGAAAGAAACCAATTCAGGCCAGGGCCTAATTCAGAAGAAAATGAACAGCGTTATACCGATTTTGGGCCCACATAATTTGGGCACCCAATTAAAAAATAACATGTCTCCGTTGAGAGAAATTATTAACTTTACAAGTAACGGTCCTCACTTACAGCTGTACAGGTTTAAGATATCTAGCAATTACCGACGTCCAAAAACAAATCCTAGATTAGGCATACAATTTGATAAGAGAAATAATAACGTAAAATGTTTACTTTTGATGACATATTTTATATTTCTCTACTGATATTTCGCCTTGTCACTACAAGGCATTGTCAAAGTAAATTGTCACGTACGACGTAACCTAATAATAATGAATACAAACCTTATATTTTTCACTTGAAAGACCTAAAAATTAAGGCAAAAGAATATTGAAAAAAAAACAAGCCAAAACAAACCAAAACAGATACTAGGTAAGTAAGAAGAAATTCAAGCAAATAATTTTGCATGAACTTTTCAGGTACAAAAAAATCATATTTAGGGCTAAACTACTGAAAAAAGTTAATTTGTTTTTTGTTTTACTACGTTCCCCAACACCAGAAGCATTTCACTCTACTTGGAGCTCATCAGTGACATGTTTGGTTCTCATACATGTTGGTGAACAGAGCAACCAGTGAAAAACAATTTACATACCATTCTGATATATATCGAGTGACACTGTGGTGCGTTCTAGTACTCAAGGATGTTACCATACTTTCTTATCATAGTTAAGTCCTTATCTTCCTTCACTATAAGATCTGTTATTTTCTTTTCAAAATAATTCTTGTTGGAGAAAATCAGTAGAAGTAAGGGCTCTTTGCATGGAAGACCATTAATAAAAGGTAATGAATCTACAATCAAGCCTTAAATTATGATACACAAGGTCTCCTACCAAAGCACATCTTGTAAAAGATATGTATAACTTTTAATAATCGTCTTATTCTCAGTCTGGGAACAGTTAACATTTTCCTGTGTGCAT
Source organism: Stomotoca atra (assembly GCA_036873935.1). Classification (NCBI taxonomy): domain Eukaryota; kingdom Metazoa; phylum Cnidaria; class Hydrozoa; order Anthoathecata; family Pandeidae; genus Stomotoca; species Stomotoca atra. The sequence goes on from JAYJMG010119775.1 coordinate 11,342, forward strand.
GAAAGAATGTCATAAGCCTTGATATAAATGTTAGATGCCAACTTCAATTTTCTTATTATCAACACTTTACTCATACTCCAGAACTTCATAAAATTTAACATCAGTTCTGTCAGATTTTGACAAGCAAGATGTCCCACCACAATGTCCTATAATATTGTACCATAAAAGTGGAGGGAGCCTTTTGGACAGATTTAAGAACAGAGAAAACAATGTATTTCTTACATTTTTTAAACATGTAAGGAGTCATTTGTGAAAAACTTTCACCAGGGGAAGTTAACCTAAAAGAAAGACAAAATTGTTATTGAGAAGTGTAAGGCTGGATTTGTTTGAGAGCTTTCCAAATCTTGTTAACCTTCTAAGTTGCATTTGATTGGCGTCTTGCTCAAATGAAAGACTCCTAAACGAATTCAGCCTGAGATACATTGACAGAAAAAAGGGGAAAAGCATTATACAAGTTCACAAAATAACGTAGTTCTTTGGACAAAAGTCTGTTCTTTTTTTACGGAAGCCTCAAATTATTAATTTCCATTTCCATATTGATAAGCCTCTTCAAACTTCAGCTGTTAAAGATAATTAGACACATTTAACAAATGACAGAAATAAAATCGCACAATGACTTGAAAACAAGACCTATGAATGGGACTTTTTTGGCTATATGATAAAGAGCTACAGATACCCTACTGAAAAAAGTTCAATCCTTGTTTGCAACAGATTCACTTGATATGCATACCTTCCTCTTTTGTGAATGGACGGCAGACTTCCATCAGATACCAGTCGTACACACTTCCTTTTACCTGAGCTTGAACCTTTATGCATCCATGAAGTGCTGCCTGGAGCCCTAGGCGTACGAAGAATACTTGGCAACCTTTTACCACTTGAAAAGAGAGCTTCTAATTGGAAAAAATACGAGAGCAATAAAATTTAGTGAGAGGCCAGGGTGATGAAACTTAGAAATAAACTCAACAGTTAAATCAATCATCATAATTACAAGATGAATAAAAACATTTTTAACAAGTTTTAACAATCCCAAATACAATTTCTGATTTCTTCGGTAATTATTTGCTGGTGTTCATTTTCCTGAATTACGTGGCTAATGTATTCTTCTTAAGCAATGTAACGTCAAAGTAGAACCATTGCATAGCACAAAATACTCGTAATAACAATGCCACCTGAAGTGTTCTGTTGCTTTAAAAAGGCTACTCTGACAATATCTAGCACCGAAACCAATTTGTGATACTATAAACGAATGTTGAACCAAAATTTGTAACTTTGTTATCTGAAAGGTTTCGCACCAGAGATAAAGCAAAACTGTCAATGCCAAATTTGTTTGTGTTTTGTGCTAATAAAGGGACAGTAACATTTGTCCACCATTTAATTACATCACTTCTATTGATGGAATTTGCTTATTAAATAATAAAACACAAAAAAATCTGAGCTAAGTACTTGCAGAAGCTTTTGCTATTTGTCTGTTTCGTACTTGCATGCATCAAGGAAAGAAAAAACATGTAGTTTTGTTAAAAAAGTTTTTTTCCAAATGCCTGTACGCACTGTAGACAGTGTCTACCAGATGTGGAACTCATACTTCAACTCATACTTCAATGATCGAGAAGATAAAAATGAGCAGCTGGTTTGTATAGATAATTTAACACAATTGATTTGAAAAGAAGTATTGTTTCCATGGAAGATCACACATTCTTTTGTTAATCGAATAAATGTATCAATTATTTGTTGTCAAATTAACAAACTGGTGGCCAAAACAGTCACTCACTTTACATACAGATTCATTGTTCGCAAAAAAATAAAAAAACGATAATGATAAACGATAACGATAAACGTGCTATCCAATCAAATCAACAACCGGAAATTCAATGAGTGACGAGAGATGCAACTTCGTCACTTCCAAAAGGTAGCTAATGAATGAACACTCTGCCAAGTTTCGCAGGGTAGAACCTACTCGGGATTTTAAATGTTCATTTTAAATGTTCCTCAAACTTTCAGGGCTTATTCTATGCATCATAAGCAACGAAAAAAGTTTTGGTCTCAGTGCCTCTTTAAGTTAATCTTCTTTTTAATGTAAAGTAACCCTAAACGGTCCGCAGATCTAAGATGCACAAAGAATTTTACAGCTGCATATTGATTTTAATCGCTTGTGTCTTTTTCTCCCCACTTTATAGCGGCCGGTTTTTCCGAAACATTTTTTTTTTGGCCTTAGCGTGAAAGGCTTTGTTTTCATCCGTTTTCATGTGCTTTTGTTTTTGTTTTTCTTTGTTTATCAGTCAAATTAGCTTGACGCGCTGAATATTTTAGACTTGATACCAACAAAAACATTGTTATTGTCGATATTTCCCAAATGAAACATTGTTTCACTATGAAACTTGACAGGTGTCATCCTTAATTTCTAGGGGTTGTTTTTCAAAATTCGACTTTAAAAACGGGGATTTGGACTCGACTTGAAACTTTTGACAACAGCACATGGGGCAAATAGCAGGAAGTCTTCCTTTTATTTATTCCCCTCAATGACCAGAATGACCAGTCTATATTTTACCTTTCTCAAATGACAGAAACTCAAAGAGGCAAAACGATGAAAGAAAACAATTTCTTATGAGGACACAAATTAAAAAAAAGCAAACAAAACACTCAATTCTATTTTTATAATTCAAGCACTTTCAGACTATGCAATCTGAATAAGTATATACACGACCGGCTGCTCACTTTACCATTGACAATAAATATAATTGTTATTTGGAATAACTACTCACCTTTTCTTTTCAATTTGATTTGTGGAGTAAATAACAATGGTGATGACAAATGCTCATTCATTATTTATACTGAAAAACAAAACAAAACAGGCTTCATGCATTTAAAACAGCTACAGTTTCCATGAAACATAATTCTCACTTCAGCCTGAAACTTATAGAAAGCAGTAATATACAGTATAACAAAATAAATTGAAGTATTGAAATATTGCTACAACATTAGTGAGGAAAAAACCATCACATTCAGCATTACATAACAACAACAATAACAATAGCAAAGACAATAACCCCAATAAAATCCCCCAAACATTACTATGGACTATTTCATTCTCATTATAATGTTGTCAGGTTTGGTTACTGTATGTAGGTTCCAAGCAACTCCTAAATTCATGCCCAGGTCTCTTCTTTTCCTCTATAAACACAAAGAGGTCTGAGTATGAATTGGCAAGTTGGTTCACAATTGTAACGTTTGAAATTTTTGGATTTTCATCTTCACTAACGTTTGCACCAAGCAAGAGACGTTTAGCAAACTTTGCTCATATGATGACGAGGCCTAAGCATGAATTGGCGAGTTGCTTCACAATTGATATTTCTGAATGTTCCACCAAACGTGGCTAAAGGTCGAAGTTTCGTTTTTATTTTTTTCATGAATTTGACCTAGCTACTCTGTTTCAATTGTCATTTCAGTTTGTTCGAAATTAATTATATTTATAAATATAATCAAGTTGTGAAAAATGAAAAATTTAACTGAAAATTACTACACGGTGTTTCATGCTAGTGCAATTTTT
>JAYJMG010119886.1:0-14879 GCA_036873935.1 Stomotoca atra
AGTGTATAGTCTGATTCAGTCTGCAATCATGGACATCAATTTGTAAACTTTTTGGGGATTTAAGCCTTTTTCCGGTTTGGGCGGTTTGCCATAAAGGGTCTGTATAAAGTCAAAAATGAGGGGAGATTTTTATTTCATACGGATTGGGGTTAATATTCATTCTAAAATGAACGGAACCAGCTGAAAAACAGTGAGCATTTTTAATTACAAGGGTTATCAATCTCGTTTTTAGGCTCAATAAAGGTCGATTTTTGGATATCTTGTGTCCAGCTCCTTAACTAACCGTGGTTCAAGGTACAAGAGAGCCTGGTACCTAAGTTCTAAAGTCCTCAGTCCATTGGTAAACTAAAAAAGTAAACTTAAAAAGTTTGGGCATAGTATTCTTCTTATAAAGCAATGCAATTCCAAAATACTTCTTAGTCGTTCAGGTTGTTTGCTGCTCGTTCTCTGGTCGTTCTGTTACTGGTCGGTGCCTCTCCTAGTAATTACGTTGCATTGCTTGTTAATAAACGAAAATGTAATTACATGAACTTTTGATCTGATATCAGAATGAAATGCGAAAAATGTTTTGGGTTTTAGTTTGAGCCTGAGTATAAAGGTGAAGGTGACAGAGAAAGTTGCTCAACTGATTTTGAAGTGTCCATGGAAGCCTAAATGCTTGTTAGCAGTGAAGGACTCACTGGTGCACCTGCCAAAAATGCACACTTACGTTACGCAAGTTTTTCTCCGTTTCGTGGTTTGCGACTATGTCATATCATACATGATAAGTTTTGCGTTGTCTGGTCTAAATCGAATGTTTTTTAAAAGTTTGCTTCAATTGCGTCTCCCTTCTTCGCAGATATTTTTTAGAGGGAGCGCATAAGTACTCGCTTAAAAGAGAGGCAATTTCAAAAAATTAAGCTCTTAAAATTTTATATTTACATAACATTTAAGGTAGCACTGACCGTTAGAAAAATCATTTTTTCAGAAATTGAATTAACGTCTGCTAAAATGATTAATAAACTCAGTTGAGAAACATTTACCCCATGAAATAGTTTAAAAACGCTTGAAACTCACGAAAAACAAAATTTTAACAACTGACTTATAATATTTTTGTTTCTCATGTCGCACATCCTTCAACTGACGTTATGCACACGTGCAACATTTTGTACGCTTAACTAACTAATTATTCAATATTCTTACAAAATTCGAGTGGAAAGATCATGATCATGATAAATTCATTTAGTGTAATCCAAGCGGGCGAAATCGTTAAAAGTCACTGCGGAGGAGTGTATTTCTATTGATGCCCAACGTGTTAGTAGGAACACACTCCTCACAGTGCCTTTTTAACGATTTTGCCGGTTGAGATGGCGCTTCTTTGATGTATTCGATAGAATGGTGTCTTATTTCTACTGGTCTTGTTGCTCTACGAGTTGATTTCACTTAGAAATAAAAAAACAATAGTAACAAGAAACATTTTTTCCTGAACAACAGTTATAACAGTGTTTACTGTACCAAAGGGGCTCCTATTTTTTAATGGTTACAGTTTTTCAAATTTACCAACCAAAATTGATTATTAAGCATTATAAAATTGTTACAATACTATGACTATTATTTTGTAACATCTCAAAAAACCAAGGTTGGAAGCATAAACTCAAGACGTCGTTCATGCCAAAGAAAATAACTCTTTTTAACTTCCCAGCAGTCATTCCAACGTTGGTCCGATGTTGATCAGTAATGTTGATTGGCTGTCGAAAGTGAAATAAAATCTGATGTTGAATTTTCAACGTTTAAACAACGTTAGTAACCGACGTTGAAATAACGTCGAACCAACGTTAACCAACGTTGTTTCAACGTATACCTTATTTCGGTTGTCCTTGCATGCCACCCCAGCAGGTACATCATGGTCAAACGATGTTGAAACAACGTTGTATCAACTCACTGAGGTTTTTACAACGTTGTTTCAACGTCGTTTGGCAGCGATGTGTCCGCTGGCATTTCACGCATAACGGTTAGACACCGCGTTGTATGAACACCGTTTGATCATGACGCATTTGCTGGGATGCTGATATGCTCATTGACTGCTGCTATTACATCATTTCCACAATTGAAAAATAACTTTATTTATGTTGTGTTTTTCATTTCTTTTTGTATACGTGTAAATTGGATACAAGAACTGGGTACACAAAAAAATATTAAATGAAATATCTAACGACCATCCTGGAAAGATCGTTGCATTAAAAAGAAATAGAATTAGCCTTGAAAAGCACTATTTCACAATTTCTTGGGAAACCCAAATCCTAATAATAAACCATTGTAGCGATGTAATGTTTGATACAGAAAATTTCAGGATAGTTTCAAATTTGGGCCTATTTGGGTCTAATTCTGAGTGTTATCTCAAAATTGTATTTTCTAAATCAAAGGGCTTACAGTAACGATGCTACCTACCAAATTTTGCCGTGTACCGAAATTTCGTTCAGGAGATAAAGCGATTGCTTATGAAGGTCCGTCCTAGTTAAAATTACCGTGAACAGTTACTTCCATCTGCCACACTCTGCCTTATTAATTCCACTTTTGAAAGCACTTACTCACTTAATTATAGATCATTGGAAGGGGATGAATTATTAGTACGTACATTTTCAATTATTAAGATTTATCATGAATCATCAGTATCCTATCATTGGTTAGTAAGATCTTAAAATTTCAGATCTAAGTTGCACTTCAAATTACTAAGATGTTAAGACATTACCTAATAATCACCGACAATTTCTTTGTCTAACTCATCAACTATGATATGACTATACTCTGAAAGAATTCATTGATTCCAATAAGCTAACTTGAAGCAAATCTGCCATTTTTGATTATCACTAACAATTTCTTTGTCTGACTCATTAACTATGATATGGCTATACTCTGAAAGAATTCATTGATTCAAATAAGCTAACTTGAAGCATATCTGCCATATTTTGCCAAGAAAAATGTTGCTATCTCAGATGTTCCAGTTGTTTCTTTGCAACTTCAATTCGTTTTTTTCCAGACATAAAACATTTTCTACTCTTGTGCAGCACGTGCAACATCTATGTAATCGTGGAAATGCAGATCATTCGGCTGGAATAAATATCCAATTATCACGTCAAGATATTCTTCTAATAGAACCGTGAGTTATCGTTGAGATGCTTTCAAAAGTCTTGAACAAAATCCGAGATTCATAATTTGTATTCACCACCAATGTAAACAAACAGAAACGTGGCTTGAAGAACAAATTCAATTTTTGATATGAAAAACATTTTAGAGCATTAAAATTCTGATTTTTTGAAAGAAGAGTAATAAAGGATTAACTTGAAATATTCTGCTTAAAACGATTTTTATTGAGTTTCAAAACAAAGCTAAAATTGCTCAAAAGAATTTCGGATTTCCTTTACCAGCTGCATTTTTAACTTGTTAGGCATCTGACAGCAATAAAGATATTGTTCGTAGTGCATCAGATAACTGATCCTTAAAACTCATCAAAATATCATTTGACAGATGGTTTTGTTGTTGACGTAAACAACTAAAAAACTGACTTTGGTTTTGTAAAGAAAGCGTGAAACCATTTTCGTTTCTGAGACTCGTGTGATGGATCTATCCCCGCAACAAGCCTTTATGAACTCTTTGTTATCAATCAGTGATTCCGTCGTGTTACTGACAGCATGAAATTGGGTGCATTATGGGACATTACAAAAGGAATGGCTAAATTATTTGACAAACTAATTAATAATTTTCTGTCAGAGAAATGATAAAATAAAGTAGCAAGATAGGTCTTGATAATCACGAAATAAATAATTAATTCATGGCAACAGCAACTAAAAAATAAAAACAACTTTTTTAATTTTACGGAACATAAAGTCTATAGACATAAGTCTATTTTCAACTAAAATAAATACGTATAATTTTTAATTAAATTCATAAGCAGTTATTAATGTTGTTTTAAAATATGTTTTTTTTACACAAAGAGTGCTCAAGAAAAACGAGCAATATAATCAAGTTGTGAAAAATGAAAAATTTAACTGAAAATTACTACACGGTGTTTCATGCTAGTGCAATTTTTTCAAGTAATTTGATGTATTGGTGTTTCAGCAGTTATTATAAAAAAAGGATACGGGAATAGTCTCTTGTTAAAATTGAATAGAACAGTTCACTATCAAGGAACAAAAATAATATTTTACTTTCTGGTGGGGGATGCGGATGGCAAAAGTCCTGCATCGATGTCCTTGCAGAATACACCAGTGTAGCTGTCATGATCGCATTTTGTCAGTTTAACACACTCTCTCTCTCTATATATAAATATAAAAAAAGCGAAAATTTTATAAGGTAATCAAATAATAGAGATTACAACTTGTAAGCAAATAAGCAAATAACTAAACAACTAAACAAAAATAATGAATAAAATTAATACTGACAACTAATAATTAAAAAAAGGAGAAGTTGACTTGTTTGTTCAAACTAGGTTTTAGCCATTCAATGTGCGCTTTCTTTTATTTTCAATTGGAATTTCGTGGTGGCATGATCTATAACAGAAAAACAAGATTCATCACAAAGGTCTTGTCAGTTTTTGACCTGTTTAAACGTTGGTGCTATTGTTTACCAGTCCTCAGATGTTGTTTTATTCCTTGTTGACAGGCATGTAGAAGTTTCACCTATGTATAAAGCATTACAGCTCCTACAGATAAATTTATATATAAAGGTGGAGTAAAACTAATTTGAGTTAGTAACACTCCAGTGAAAGTTTTCTTCCTTTAAGATGGAGTGCTAAATTGTTGCCATTTAGAGTGCCAAGGAAAGGCAGTTGCTTGTTCTGATCTTTTTCAACAGTAAATTGGATGTTAGGGTATTGATTGTTAATAAATAACAAAAATTCATCCGCTTCTGATTCAGAGCAGAATAAACAAAAAATATCGTCAATTTATAGACGACGAAATGTAACAGACTGGAGCCATTGTATTCATAAACCAATTAGCAAAATGAGGTCCCAGAGGAGAGCCCATTGCTGCACCATCAGTTTGGTTATACGCATCACCATTGAACACAACATGGGTTCGTGAAGAAGCAAATACAAAATATTGATTCAGTTCACTCTTGGTAAATTTTATAATATTTTGTCAAAAATTAAGTTGATTGCAAAATCGATTTGTCCTTCTAAAGGTATGTAAGTAAAAAAGCAAGAACCGTCTTTCCAGCAGGCACATCATGGTCAAACGACGTTGTGACAACGTTATTACAATATAACATATTAGATTACGTTTTTGTTGCAACGTCGTTTGACCATGATGTGCCTGCTGGGTTTGGATACATTTAGGATTTAGAAATTCTTAAATCTTGTATTCCTTTTACTAAAAATAAATAAATCCATGCATGTAAAAGGTGAAATATCTGACTCGTCGTAATCGATGCAATTGTGACCAGGTTGGGCCTCCATACTTGTCAGTGCCAATTTACCCAGTTTATGACGCCATAAATGGGTGAGGCTACATCAATTGAGGTTTAAGTGAAAGACTTTGTAGAAGCATTGCTACATTTCAAAAATCACTTCAAAATGACTATTACTAGTAGTTCTTGGAATATTCATGAAAACGCTACAGTACCAAATTCCTCCAAATTGTGACGTCATGAAAAATTGTGGTCACGTTGTTTTATCTTTGTGACACCCTTCAAGTTTCTGTCCATAACGATGCTTTGATGGAAAAATTCTTGGTATCTATCCGCTTAAAAATAAACAGCGCGTCAAGCTCATAAGGCAATCTCGCGAAGAAAAACAAACAGAAAAATCGCCCTGGTGGGCAGACGACTCTCTATCAAGACACCCTGCTTTATTGGCAGAAATTAAATTTTTTATTTTTTGGATCAAATCCCGTCCTTTACCCCGGTTTAGAGGTCGAAATTTGAAAAATTGTTCCCAGATTCGAAATCAGCGACCCCAAATTAGTTACTGTGTAAATGTTCAAGGAAAACGAAGCCTTTTTAATTTTTGGATTTATTTCAGGGGCAGACCCTTATTTATATGCTCAAGTTTGAAAAATGGTTCTAAAATTCGAACTCAGCTCCCTCAAAGTCAAGACAACAGAAGAATTTTTGATTTTGGGGTTATTTATGACGTAATCAGTGGACGTGGTCTCAAGGACTTGACAGAGGCCTTGCTAAATATTACTACCCAATCCAGCGAACAAATATATGAATATTAGTTTCTACCAATTTGCCAACTTAACCATATTCAAGGGGCGTCGGGAGACGTTGAATTTTCCCGCGGATTCTTTAAAATTTTGTAAAAATAATTTAATACAGTTATGAAAAGTGTTTTCATTTTTATGATATGTTTATTGGGCACGTTTTGACGAATTTTCATGTATGTTGGTTCATTTTTTGAAAAGTTATAGCCAATTCTTTGGAATGACCTCGAATTTCTCAGTTGAAACTTGCTAAAGGAAAAAAGCATGTGATAATTTCGGGAGTTTCGTACAGTGTTACATCAATTTAAATGGACCAAAATCGATAAAGCATATTAGACGCATCAGACTGGTTTTAGTCCTTCAGCTTTTGGAAAAATGAGCAAAATTTCACGTAAATCTAGACGAAAGTCTCCAGCTAATAAAAATTGGAATCAATTGAAGGTTTAGGCTCAAATTTTAACTGTGCGTTATCAATTGTCAAAAAGTCAGGCACCCCAGCAAACTCTAGAAAAGAAGTTTTCAAAGAAAACCTTGTGGTCCCCTCCCCTCAACCCCAGTAGAGTAGTAGTCACTTTGCTTCCTTTGCATCATTACCAGGGCTACACTGACCACACCTTTGGCAGGTTAACTACAATTTGCACAGAAACAGTTAAAAGTTTTGGAAATCCTGAGAGGGAGGAATTCACCACCCAAATAATTTTGAGATGATTTAACAAGTCTACTACCGCTAAGAATAACACATTAAATACCTTATGCAACTTACAGTTGATAGCGGCAATGAGTGATTAAAGTAAAAGATCGATGTCACGATTCAACAACTAGAGAAGAGAAATTTATGGCTGTTCGCAGAAATTCAAGCAAAATTTTGGAATTTTTTGACAGTCGATTGAGGTAATGTTTATATTGTTAGTTTTTAAATTCAATTAAGGCTTGGTATATGATTAAAACGAAATTTAACTTTGCACCATAAACACGAAGGTCTAAAACGATTGATTAATTTTGCATCTCACGCTGCATCAACTTTTCTGCGTTAAGCCATGGTTAGAGTGGTCTCCCGTCAAATGACAGAAAAATTAGAAAAATATTAGAACCATAAGGGAAAGTAAAACATGTGATATAAAGGACATGTGATTTTATCAAAATTAGCTCAATATATTTCCCCGCAAAGTCAATTTTATTGAAACAAAAGTTTCCAAATTAACAATTTCAGGACGCCCCCTTATGTTGTGTCCAGGAAGGGTTGCTAAATCAGAGATTGGTAGAAATAAGGAAAAAGGATAGCCTAGGACGTAAGTAGTCCATCTTCAAGGGATTTTTTTTTGAGTGGATTTATTTTTGACACTATGTCATTTTGGTCACGTTTCGTGTGGATTTAATTTTGCGAATGAGGGATTGTCAGGAAAAGTGCGCGGATTAATTTTTGCTAACAATTCACTTTCCAAATGTTTTACAACGACGGAAATGAACATTTTTTATAAGATTTGCAGCCATGATATTTTATACTGTCATTGAAGTGTCAAATGAAGAAATAAGCAAAAAATTGAAAATATGATTTTTTTTTCTCAATTTTTTTAATGGTTTTATTTTTGCGATTTAAACCCCTAGGTTTTGTGAGGATTATTTTTTTGCGGATTTGGCCAAAATTAATGGTGTAAAAATTAATCCTTAAAATGATCTTAAACAGTTCATTATTGAATGGATGAAAAAGGTTTGGTTCTTGTGTAGACGCTCTTTACTTTTAAAAAACGAAAATCAAAACCAAATTTTATTTGTATAAGCTTTTCGGCTTACGCCATCTTCAGTACAGTAAAATATATTTATAAGATGGCGTAAGCCGAAAAGCTTATACAAATAAAATTGTGTGTTTTTACTATTTTACATATCAAATATGGCGAACAAAAATTAAATAATTGGAACCATTTTACTGTAGTAAACAAATTTCCTTGGCACCATCACCTTTCAACGGATTTGATAGAGTCATCAAAAAAATCCGTCTATGCCAATTCCTTTCTGAAAACCCTTGAGCTTAGTTTTTCTGATACCACATTCGCTCTTTTATACAGGGAATAAAATGCATAACTAAAGTTGACATAACTGTTAAAGACAATTTGATGAAATACAACACAAACAAAACTAAGTCGGGAATGACCATCTTTCACAATTTTAAGGGAAATCCGAAATTCATAATTTGAATTCGCTACCAAAGGTAAACAACGGAAAACATGGCTTGAAGAAAAAATTAAATTTTGATACGAAGAATTTAAGGGGAATATAAAAATACTGATTTAGGAGAAAGAAGGGTGTTTGAATTTAAATATTTTAAAACAAATAATGTCAACCAAGCCAAAGAGAAAACAAACAATTAAAATCAAAAAATTTTCCATGAAAGTTGATACGATGTAATTTCATTTTAGTTCGTTTCATTTCATTTTATTTCATTTTACATTTTTTTTATAGGCACCTATGGTTAGAGTACTGACTCAAAGTTGATTATGATTTTAAGATTTTCAGTACTAAAAGTTGCTTAGTCTTTGAAAACAAATTTTACTGCAAACGGAAAATTGTAAAAAAAACTAAAGGATATTTTCATGTTATTTTCATCAAAGCTTGCACTCTTTGGAAAAAACAGTAAGAATTCAAAAAGTACAAATAAATATCATCACCAAGTAAGAAGAGGGCCTTAACAGTAGATATTTGAGAAAAACTTCTGCGGAAAAGGTTAGATGGCGGCAAATATAGGCCTGTATTTACATGGCCTATATAATCAGTAAACAAAAGAAACTTATTTTAAAAGCCACTTTACTTTTGAGATTTAATAAGTTTGATGCCGAATCTACATACTGTTTCACTTTTTAAATTCACTATTATTTCTATAATTACGTGGTTGCTTATACCAACAAAGTCGAGTATTGAAAGTTGCTTAAGATTTTAGCTGTTCAGTACTGGTTGCTTTTGCTTATATAAAAAAGTGTATCATATTTTCTTTGTTTGCTTTGTTATCTTACTTTTATATTTATTAATTTAATAATTTATTATCTTATTTCATTTTGTTTTAAAAATATTTTAGTATTTTATTGTAAATGATATTTTAATAATTTAAAAATATGTTTCTGTTGTCGTTGTTTTTGTTTTTTTTGTCATTGTTTGACGACTATTTTTTGTTGCTGGGTGTATGGACAAAATAAAGCTTTGGTTTACGTGATGTGAAAATATGTAAGAAAAAGCATATGCCTCTAACACATTGCAAGTAAACTCTAATCCTCAGTAGACCCATAACGCCTTAGGAGAGTATAGAGTTTTCTTGCAATTTTTTTGAGGCGTTAGGGATCAATCCGATCAAACCCTTTATTCTCACAAAAAATCATGTGTTTTGCTACATTTGGTAAATTTAATATAATCTTATATCCACGTTTATATCAGTAACAATTTTCTTGTCTCATGAATCCAGGCAACCATATTTATTTCTTCGATACAAACAAATTCCATCAGAACAAAAAATTATTCATGGTGGTAAAAAAAGGAGCTAAAGTTAAAATAGTAACTTTCATAGAAGAACAGACTATGACCAATTGAAACGTTTTAGGTATAGACAAGACGTTTTATCTTTTGTAAGACTTAAAGGAAATTCGAAATGCATAATTTGAGTTTACCTTCAACGTAAACAAACGGAAACGTGGATTGAAAAAAACAAAACAAATGACTTATAACAGCATAAAAATACTGACTTTTGGAAAGAAATGTATCTGAGGGCATGGATTTACCTAAAATTTACAGTTACGAATGATTTAAAAGGGTCTCAAAACAAAGCTGCGGATTTCCTTTAACAGATAATTACTCGCACATATCTTAATTTGGGAAACTTAAAATATAGTTGCAAATAATAAATGTTCTTGATTTTTTATTGAGTCCTTCCTACAATCATGGTCAAAATAGTTGTAGACTATTGCCAAAAATCGAAAAATTGGGGTCCACAAGTATTTTGGAATCGCATTGCTATAAGAAGAATACTTTGCCTAAACTTTTTTAGTTTACCAATGAACTTAGAAGCTTTGGAACTTAGGTACCAGGCTCTCTTGTACCTTGAACCACGGTTAGTTAGGGAGTTGGACCCAGGACATCCAAAAATCGACCATTATTGAGCCTAAACACGAGATTGAGGACCCTTGCAATTCAAATTTTCACTGTTTTTCAGCTTGTTCCGTTCGTTTCAGACTGAATTACATGCCCTTTATGGCAAACCGCCCTAACCGGAAAAGGTTTAAATCCCCCAAAAGTCTACAAAATGATGTCCATGATTGTATGTTGAGATGTTTTTCTCTCAATACTTTTTATAAATGCATTTAACTGTCAAGCACAGTTGTATCACCAACATAAACTTGCATCGTGCATCGGAGCATCAACCCTTTCCAGCGGGCAAAATCATTAAAAAGTCACTGTGAAGGAATGTATTTCTATTGAAAGGATGCGCATAATGCGTCTAGTTTCAGTAGAAATACACTCCTCCACAGTGACTTTTTAACGATTTTGTCCGATGGGTCGAAGTAACAGATGCGTCAGGTGGTGTACAATTCAATCAGGCATGTTACTTTTATTTTTTTGAATACTTCAAAACATTTACGGGATCATTAGTAAAGTATGAAAAAGAAAACAACAAGTAAAAGTTCTAAACTAAACTGTTAACATACTGCAAGTAAAGAAACCAATCAAAGTTGACACACCTGCTTTGACCCACATTCTTGCCTGCAGCGTTACATTAGGTCTTGAGAATACAGATACCAGACACCAAAATTTCTGAAATAGCTTCCTCATTACACTATGTGAAAATATTTTCATTTCTGACAAAATATTTACATTTGTTTTCTGAAGAAAATGCCGCTATAAAAATGCCTCTGTGAATTAACAACAGAGCTATTGATTCAGCTTTTATTTTCGAATTTGATACACCCAAGACAAAAACGGTGTTTGTATCTTTCTTCGATTTTCCCCCTAAAGCACTGCCGCTCAAAGCTGATTCCAGAATCCATAAGTCCCAATTCTAACCCATTAAAAACGTGGTAATTACCCCCTGATTATGCTGAAAAGAAGGTGATATAACAAAACCACCAGGGGGTGTAAAATTGAGGGAAGAATGTTATATTTTTCAAAATGGTATCAAATACACCTCCTGATAAAAAAATATTATTCGTGCATTTCACTAGTCAAAATGAAAGATCCAGGGGGTAACTCATGAAGGGCTTATTAAAGCACTAATTAAAGCCAGCTTGTTTTAGTTTCGACTTAGGAATGACCTACTCTTACACCTCCGTTAAGGAAAACACGTGTGTTATTGATAACACTTCTAAGTCACCATACCCTTGATAAATGTGTCAAAATTCTTGCAGATAACTCTGCTATAACGAGATATGAAAATAAAAATGAAGCCAAAAATAACTAGTGCCTACCACGAGAACTCTTTGATCCCTCACTCAAAGGAATCGTAAAAAAATAGGCGAACCTTAGCTGCAAGTTTTTTTCTAATTTATTGGTTACGAAGAAAACAAATATCACATGATATTGATATAAGTCTTTACTAGTGTGGTCAACTCCGGAAATCGCTTGAAGCGTAGGAAGGTGATTAGCGCCATTAGACGGTAAATTCAAAGAAATTACGTTCCATTATTCCAAATTAAGCTCAATTTAGCCCCCTGACATAGCTACTTGCTTGACTCATGTGACCAACCAAAATTAGAAAACCAGGAGGTGACTATTAGAGTTTATAGCACTGAGAATTGAAGATAAACCCTCCTCTACTTGTGCTGGTTATTGACGGTTATAACGTAACGTATAAATTTATGAAGAAATTACCACTGGTTTTAATCAAATCAAATCTCATTTTGGGAAAATCATATTTAACGTAGCACTGACCGTTGAGCATTGATTTAACATCATTGCACATTTCATAAAACTATTCCACTTTCTCTAGTAGTAGTAGTGGTCACTTTTTTTATCGTTGGTGCAAAATACATAGTTTAAAAAAAACCGTAGTCTAGGCCATCCAAAAAAATACGTTTGTTTCCGAAAAAGCGGGTCACGAAAATAATACTCAACCGGAAGGCCGTCATAACTTATTTTTTACCGATTGATGCGGAAATGTTGCGTCTATACTTACGAATATTTTGCAACTTTATGTTTTGTTTGGAATATTGATTTTAATCGCTTGTGTCTTTTTCTCCAACCTCGATCCCAGGGCTTCTTCTCCTTTTGTCGAAAAGCGAAAGAAGCGCTGGGACCGAGGCTGCTTGTTCTCCTCTCTTTATTGCGACCAGTGAAGCCTAAAAAATTCTACCCGGCCGGTTTTTCGGAAACAAACATATTTTTTTTTTGGCCCTAAATAAACTAATTAAAACCAACACTAAACAAATATATAATAAAATAAAAAACAAAACAATTCATCTTCATTGAATCCTCATAAAATTTTGGGCAGGGTTTGTCAAAGAGTTGCTCTAAGTAACAATGTAACTTAACAATGTAACTTATTTGTTAAAAGAATAAAATTTAGTGTGAAAACATAATGCTGAAAAGTGTTAGAAAACCAACGCAAAAAATAGTTGCAAAAAAGTTATTACACATCACCATTGCAACAAAAATATTTATTTTCGCGTGAAACGCTTCTTTATTGACCTGGTTTCCCTAAAATGTGCAAAATATTTTTTCAAAGTGAACTTTCTGGTTTACAACCATTCAAAAATAAGAATAGTGAATGGAAACCGATTGCACTTGTATTCTAACTTGTAAAATGCAAGCAAAGCCACTCACACGTTTTGTTGAGCACAAGCACAAAAATTGTTAATTACTTTTTTAGATGGCTGCCCTATAAAATAACTTGAAATATTCAGTTGGTTCGCTTCTTTTTTAATTATACTCATTATTATTCATGAATTACTAGTTAGTTAAGCGTAAGAAATTGTGACAGGTGTGCATCACTTTGTTTGAAGGACGTACGACATGAAAAAGAAAACTCTTATCAGCCAGTTGTTAAATATTTTTTGTGAATTTCAAGCGTTTTTAAACTAATTCACGGGGAAAACGTTTTTTTTAAACTGGGTTTGTTAATCATCTTGGCAACCATTATTTCAGTTTCCGAAAAAAGGTCAGTGCTTCCTTAACACCAGTATCTCCCCTCGAACTACCTGTTGACAAATTACTTAAACATGGAACTAGGGCGTACAAATGACAAAAGATGATAGCATATTTACATTAAATCAAAAAAATAAAATTTCCAGATTCTACATATTACGAACTAGCTTTGGCTTTCCATTTTTGGTCAGCTTTGTTTCAAGAGAAAACTTTGCCATGAGGTCCAGTAAAATAGATATGCCCTTGTGTAATTACCTAGATTTGTGATGTGTTTGGTTTGTGTATAAAAACAAACTGAATTGACGCATACTAATGTGAGTGTGCCACAAAATTTCACTAATTTGACTAAGAATCAGTGTAGCATTGAAATTAACAGAGTGTGGTTCCATTCAAACGCTATAAAGTCCTGGTTCGTTTGTTCAATGTATCGGATTCTAGAATTTGATATTAGACCCTGCATGAGTTTTTCGTGAAAACATAAAAATAAGAAATAGCTAGGTCTGGAATAATGTTACAAAATGTTGAAAACTGAAAGAAAAATGGATTTTTTTTTTGTTTGTTGTTTTTTCCATTAAAGTCTTTAAAAAAAGTAAGAGTCACATCACTTCTGATAAAAACTTTTTTACCACTTTTTTTTGTTCCCCAATTCGTTTAAATATTTTCGATGAAAAACATGGATGCACTGGCATCGAAAAAATTAATAATAGTAATCAAAGCATTGCAAATAGCATCTTCTATATTAATTGCCGTGTGTCATAGTTGTGTGAACATATCTTTTATATAGAAAATGAGTACCGTGATCGACCACGGATAAAACTGCGACGATTTACAAGGTTTTCATAGAATGTTTTTTTGACGTCGTGTTGATATATCCAGCGCACGCTGCATTGCATGAAAAAACGGTACTTCCAAACTTACGAAATCACGAAAGAGAGCGGAACCTTTTTGCTTCGTTATTTGTTTTGAGAGAAAAGGAACGAAGAAAACAAAGTAGAGAAAATAAAACCAAAGCAGCATAGTAGAAGCCAAGAAAGAGAAGTGTAGCTGCAAGAAAGGTTGAAGTGAAGAGAGATAATGAAGTAAGGGTGAAGAGATGAGATACAAGATTTGCGTTATGAAATGTAAGCAACAAAGTTTTTTGTTATAGCTTTTGTTTTGTTTCGTATTTGTGTTTTTGTATCATCATTTGCGATGGTGTTGTGAGAGTCTGCAAAATTACGTGCTTTACGTGCTTACGTGCTTTACGTGCTTACGTGCTTGCGTGCTTTGCGTGCTTTTGTACTTTGCGTGCCTACGTGTATCCCTCCTCCTCGGATCTTGACATATTTGTTTCTTAATTATGATTTGCTTGTTTGTTAGGTTTTGTTTTGCTTGATTACTATTTTAATCATACTTTCATATTTCACATGTCAACAACAACAACAATAATCAGTTGTCACTTGAGAATAGAATAACACCTTATAATAAAAACGGCTCTGGTAGTTTCACTCTCATCTTCGGAAAGCTTGTCAAAATGCTCTCCACCTCCGACGATTTCCGTATCATACCACTGAAGCAAATCAACAAAATTATTCTGCTGTG
>JAYJMG010119997.1:0-14871 GCA_036873935.1 Stomotoca atra
TCGTGACCCACATACATACATAGACACAAAGTGGAAACCAAACACTTTCCTTTCGCTTACGCGGACGGAAATTGAATAAATAGTCTATACCATAAGTTGGTAGTGCTAAAAAAATTGTTGAATTTTTTTTTTTTTTTTTTTCATTTTTCTTTACAGTTTTTACATAATTAAAAAAAAATAAAAAAAAAATTCCAAACAGGTGGGACAAAGGACTTCCTAGTTATATTTAAGATTAAATTGGTCATTCAATAACAAATGCAACATAATGTTATCAGTTGCAACTACAGAACTGCATTGAACAGAATGAATGAGTCATGAACTTTAGGGGAAAAATAAGAAATTAAATTGCCAGCCTTATTTGACATAAGTTGTGAATGGTGATGAAAATGTTTTCAATGAAAAATATAATTTGCCTATTGTTTCATTAACACCATTTTCATCAACTCAGCATTCTGTTTCTGCAGTTCTGCCATCATTTGAATTTATTGTTGCATAAATGTTTTCAAATTGTCCTGCTCTTTATTTTTGCAACATCACTTCTTCTTTCGCATTCTTGTTTTCTTAGTTCTAGATCTTGTTTCCGCAACTCTAATTCTTGTGCTCTTTTTTCTCGCAGAATCTCTTGTTTCACTATGTTTACGAACCTTCTTTCTTCCCAAAATTTCTCCACTCTCACCCATCCTTTCCATAGCACGTTTTCGCAGCTCTTCGCATTTCTTTTAATTTTCCTCAGACCTTGCTGATTTCAAACTTTGGGCAGAAACAGAATCCCTTTGAATTTCTAGAATGTCTTCTAAAATCTCTCCCATTCTTCAAAATCACAGCTTATGCCACTTGCACGCTCTTCATTACGTTTTTTTGATTTATATTTTATTTCCAGCTCCGAATATTTGTTCCTGGCAAATCTACAATTGACTAACTGAGATTCAATAACTTAAAACAACAAGAAATAAATACCAACCATAATTAAGAATCACCACATACTTAGTTTTTTGTTTGGGAATTTAGCTGTGGTAGGGATAATCGGTGTCAAAGATCTTGTGGGTGGTGATTTATTGGTAATTCTAGAAGTGACAGGAGTGGCAGGTGGATTTGTTAAAGATATTGAAGCATTGTTGGGAGACGTTGTGGACGAGAATGATGACGAGGAGGAGGCTGATGTTGCAGCTGTGGCAGATTTCGAAGTTGCATTTTCCAAACCAAGTCTAATAAAGCAGCGAATCGCTGCGAACCTCAGCGAGACACAGGAAATTGATAGCTGTTAACCCTATTTATTAGGCTGAGGCTTTTTTGGGCTATTCAGAATAAAGGGGGGGATCCGCCCCCCTGCCATAACGTCTGAACTACGCGGCGAGTTTCTTTCGTAAAATATCGTAAAATTGCGAAATAGATACTTTATTATGATGAAGAAATACTTCTGTAGTTGTCGAATCTTGACTTGAAGATGATATGCAAAATGGAATTCTTATTGTTATTCCTTCGATTTAGTTGCCTGCCCCCCAATTGAAATCCCTATTTCTTTGTTCACCCATAAAATAAGCACACCAAAAATGTCCTTTGAAAAATGTAACCCATGGGTTTATTTTCGCTGTTTTATTACCCTTCGCTAGAAAACGACAAACAGAATTTTCTCAGAAGAGTCAATGACGCTCTTTATTTTTGGCAAACAAGGGCTTTGTGGTACAGGAAGTTTCATGCATATATCTACTAAACGGAGATCACGACCCGGGAGTTTTAAGAAGCGGCACAATAATTAGATCTCCAGTTCGCGCGCGTGCCCCGAGCTTCAAGTGTGAAAACTTTTTAATCAGTCAGTTGTTAGTGGACTCCACAAAGGGTTTATTCCGCCAACATAAAGCAACATAGACTAGTATCTAGTAGACTGTTGCGCAGTCTGTTTCTTATTCGGAACCTAATCGGAACTTTCGGGTTACGGCAAATCATTTGCACAAAAATGGCGTCAAATTTTTTTAAGCAACTCACTGACGAAGAAGCTTCGGGGAACTTCAGAAAAGACGTCATGTTACTGTTTTCAAGGATTTTTAATAGTTAATTGGTTTTTTTACCTTACGGGAATGAATTTCGTGACAATTTTGTGAATTGCAGTGAGTGGTTCTGGACAGGAAGAAAAATAACAGTTAATATGTCAAGATGTGTTTAAAAAATTACAATGGTTGTAAAACAGAAATAAGATATATGAAATTACTATCAAAGCAATATTCAGCAACAACAAAGAATACCAGCACACAGAATAAAATGCGAAGTATGAACAATGAAACTGGTCAAACAAAAATATTTGGGCAACGAAAATTTACTAACTTTGTAACATGAAGAAAGTAATGAACTTTATGAACTAAAAAAATATACATCGGTATCAACTTTGTTCCCAGGGATTTGATTCATTGATTTGAAAGCTTAAAGTGGAACAGAGCTCTGGGAACAAGGTTAGTCAATATGACAAAGATGGTGGTCTCCAGTACCATTAAACAAAACTATAAAATAAAGCTAGTGAAATACAATCATAATGTTACGAGTGTAGGTATTGATGTTAGTTTTTTCCATGGGATGATGCAGCTTGATGGCGAGAGATTTTAGTGACCATGAAGTCTTCATTTCGATATTGTACATTGACTTGCAAATCAATTAATTGTTTTATGAAAGACTTTTTGTTTTCGATATTGACAGATGCAATATTTTCCATAACAGCCATGGGACATTGTAATGCTAGCTTCTTATCTTTTCCGGTATCGAGCATAAATGACATTTCACAGGCTTGACGGGAAGTTGAAGCAGATCCTGCTGTGTGACAGTTGTCACAAAATACAACACCATCTTCTGCAACCACTTCTTCCAAGCAAGATCTACATTTCAATTTTTTATTAAGGGATTCAATGTTAATGGAGAAAATTTTACCATTAGCAACAGATTGAGCTGGTGGGGTGAGGTTAATCGATGGCTTGACAGCGGTGTCTTTCAAAACCTCGACCTGCGTAGTTTCAGTTGTTTTGAGTACTTTGTAACCATTAAATAGCATAACATTAAGATCAGATAGCATATAACATTTGTTGAGTTGAAGTTTTCCAGCATGTTGTCCATATAATGTTAAATTACGTGTGATATTTGTGTTATCAGCAACAACAGCATTTTGATAAGGTAAGGCTTTCTCGGTTTCACTTGGTTCATCCAGAGATAGCATTTTCACCGTCACATTTACACGATCAAATTATTTGGAGTTGTTTTGAACATCTAATAATGTTATTATTTTTTTCTCCAACTTTTTGTGTTGGAATGTTGGTACACATGCCTTGGCAGAAGAAAAATTTTTGTAGAAAAAATCTGTACCACGTTTCTCCACATTATTAATGGTGCATCCTGAGTTGGATTTTTTTAATTCTTTGAAAAAATCAATTTTATCGCAATCGAAAGATACCACACGGTGCTGCTCTTTTTCTGTGGACAAAATGATGGTGAAATAAGGAGTTCCTTTTGCTTTAGATGTGAGAGGTGCCTCGGACACAAATTCTATATATCCACATAGGTCTGTGCATTCTAAAACGAAATTATAAGATATTTTCAGGACCAGATATGAATAAATGACAAATCATTTGACAAAACACTGTACTGTAAATGCTCATTGGGCTATTCTGTTTTCTCTTCGTCTATTCTGTATATATATATGAGTGTAGAAATTTGAGAAAATTATTAAGCCTGGAATTTTGGTTTTACAGTCCCTGCAAATGTGCAGAAAAATGCGCCTGGAAAATTGGAATAAACAAATTTGAGTAGAGTTTTATTATTGAAAACCCTGGAAATAGCATCAAGTGTCACTAAAGTATTCTGTCGCTGTTCAGAATACACTCATTTTTTTTTATAAGCAACCAGTTTATAAGCAACCAGTGCTGAACAGTTAAAATCTTAAGTAACTTTCAATACTCGACTTTGTTGGTATAAGCAACCAAGTAAATATAAAAATAATAGTGAATTTAGGAAGTGATACAGTATGTAGTAGATTCGGCATCAAGCTCATTAATTCTCAAAATTAAAGCGACTTTAAAAATAAGTTTCTTTTGTTTACTGATTATATAAACCATGTTTCCTAAAATTTTCCATTTGCAGTAAAATTTGTCAGAGACTAAGCAACTATTGAGCAACTTTTATGACTGAAAATCTTGAAATCATAAGCAACTTTGAATACTGGACCCTAACCTTAGTTGCTTATAAAAAAAAATGAGTGTATCTTACAAAAGTGTGGTAATTTTGGGTGGGTGTAGAAAGATTGATCTGCTTTGGATTTCTTATGAGTAAGAAACTTAGATAATTTTTTTCTTGCAACCATCTACATCTAGCTACATCACGTCAAAATAGTTGTCGACTATGCCAAAAATCGAAAAATTGCATTCCACAAGTATTTTGGAGCACCTTAAACCACAGTAATTGGACCCAGGATTACAAAAAATCGACCTTTACTGAGCCAAAACACGAGATTGAGCACTCTTGCAATAAAAAAATTTCACTGTTTTTCAGCTGGTTCCGTTCATTTCAGACTGAATATTAACCCTAATCCGTATGAAATGAAAATCTCTTTCCATTTCTGACTTACAGGCCCTTTCTGACAAACCACCAGAACCGGAAAAAGGCTTAAATTCCCCCCATGAATGTAGTGGTTAAATGTTAAAAATTATCGAGGTTTTTCACGAGTTATGTTTTGTCACCCATCATGACAGTGTTGCTTGATAATTGAAAATTTCCCACCTTTGGGATGCTTGGGTAAAAAAGGTATGAAAAAGAAGCCTAATTGGTAGAACAGTTCACTTACCAACGGCAACAGTACCATACTTTGAAGGAGACTTTTTATACGGGCTGTAGCGGGAAGCCATGATTCTTCACTTTCACGTGCCGAATTTTTTTCTGAAAACATTAAAACTGAGATTCGGGGGGTTTCCTTATTGCTTACACTATTTTAATCCAATCAAAATATTGGAAAGAGGTCTCGTGGTTCCAATTAACCAATGATATGAAGTTATTTTATGACAGGGCGAAAGTTATTGGACTACCGTATTTACTCGAAAGAGCGCCCTCCTCGAATTAGCGCCCCCTTTTGATGTGAAATATTTAGTGAGCGCCTCCCTCGAAAAAGCGCCCCCTTTTTCCTCAAAAGAGGCGCTCATTTGAAAAAGACGTCTTCAAAGGGGGCGCTCATTTGGGAATTAGATCGAAAAAGCTTCAATTCAGCTAATTTTAGCTTGTAGTGCTATTTTTCTTTTGTAAATAGTGGTGTTTTAGATAATACACTTTATTCTTCTGTTATTATTTACTGTTCTTATTGTTTTATTAAACTTTAATAAAACAATAAGAACAGTAAATAATAACAGAAGAATAAAGTGTATTAAAAAGAGAAGTTGAAATTATTTTGATGTCTTCTGATTTATTTAATGAGCGCCTCCCTCGAAAGAGCGCCCCCTCGAATAAGCGCCCCCCTTTGAGAATCCAAAATTAATTTCGAGTAAATACGGTAATCAAAATCCATAATTTTCTGACCCAATACTAGACGCAGGAGGGAGAGCCGCGGTGCTGATTTTGTTTGAGTCAGTTCCGTTGGCGGCGTTCAAAATTTGGGTGTTCTCGAATGTGAGTTTGTTTTCCATACTGTAGCGTTCCAGCGTTGTATATCACGCAAAATAAAATAAATTTGCGAAATTAATTACTAAAATATGAAGATTTTACCGTCTGTCTGTTGACATAATACACGTTTTTTTTATAAAAAAGAAAAAAATCGCCTGCTTCCTCACTTTCACTATGAGCTATATATCTGTTATTAATTTCATGTTTTTTGTATCAATTCCAACTCTTTTTGTACCAAACTCGAAACTTGATGCTGGAAGTGTTCCTATGCTATGGTATGCTTAAAAGTCTTCAATTTAGCGTCATTATATTCGAATAAGCGCCCAACATCTTTTAAGCGCCCCTCTAGAATAAGCGTCCACGTAGGTCTCTCAAAGTTCAATAAGCGCCCATCCATATGCTATTAAATTTGGAAAGGTGGGCGCCTAATAGAATAAGTGGCTGAAGTTAGCCCTAATAGTCCTAACTTGATCGCATGTCGTTAGGATGATCGCATCTCGTTAGATTTTAACTGAGGAGATTTTACCTTGTTCGTCCTCTCTGAGGCTTTTTCTCATGCTAAAACACTGCATCATCGTATTTAATTTTTCTATTTTTGACAAAAAATGACAAAAGCGGTGATTGGCGAAAGTCAATGTTTCTCCCGCATTACTTTAAAGTATACAGTGAAATTTGTGAATGGCAGAAACTATGTAGACCGAAATTAGTGTAGTTCGATTTTTTTCGACGTTAATGATAGATAAAAGAAATTTCACATTTCTCCGTCTCGATTGAAAATCGTATGTTCAAAAAGCTCGTAAAAAAAATTATTTTCGTGAGTAAAAAAAAATCATATTTCGCGAGTACTTATTTTTCGCGAATGACAATTTTTTTGAAAATTTCACAGCTATAAATTTGGTCAAAATGGAAGATATTTCACGGGTATAAATTTACACGAATGGACAAAATATAACAATTGTAAGACAATTGTATTTAATTTCGCGAAATTCGCGGAAATTAGTATCATTATTTAAATTACATAAATAACGTAAAAATTATTTTTCAATGTTTTAAAAAATCGTAAACGAAAAAAACATGCATTGTTCTTAGTTTAAATCAATAGTGGTTTTGCGTGCAGTGCGACTTGAACTTCTACACCTTATTAACTGATTGATGCACACAAATCCGCCTGTTTTACACAAATTTTGGCGGAACGAAGGTTATTCTAAAAGATTGATTGCTTATGTAGAAATCAAATGAATTATAACAAGTAATGTATTAACAAATATTCGTTTATTTCCATTGCATTCAACTACTAAAAGAATAAATAGACTAGTGTATTAGTTGAAATAATGATATATAACAGACTATTCTTTACGTGTCACTTGTCATCCAAAGAAAAACATACACTCTATACACTGCATACACTGTGTAGTTCAAATGAAATCAAAATCAATTTGAAACGATTGTCATCGAATTTTTTAACATTTAACGTCGCAAGTCAAGTGCCAATTTATTGCCATTCGGTACCATGGGGCGTTTCGAAGAGAATTTCGTTCGAATTTTTCATGTCAAATAAATTCAACGCACTTTTATTCAACAGTGAACAACTACAACATTACTTTGACATGCACTATGATTGATGTTACTTCTTTCGGAATTATCGTTAGTTTTCTCCGGGGAGAAAATTAATGATCGTGATTCCAGATAGAGCAGAAACGTGAACAAATAATTTTGATGTTGAGCAATACTTAAATACATAAGATTTCAAGTCGATACAAGCCACTATCTTCATTACTAATTTTGCCACAAGAGCATGCTGTTTATTTCATACAAGTCACATAAAAAATATGTTACGCATCGTCGTGTAAGAAATCTTCTTTAACACATTACTGTGAAAATGGTTGCTCTTCACGTATTCATCATTACCTTCTCGAATAACAACTTGAATATGAATAACAATTCATAAAGAAGCGGTTCGGTAAGTGCAAACATAAGAATAAAAACAGTTTCAGTTCGCATCAGTGTCCATTCAATATAATATCATGATTTAATTTGAATATAGTTGATTGCTGTCAATAATCCGCGTTATCATGTTTTCTGTTCCACATATTCCACGGTTAACATCCAATATTGATTAAACAAACAATTAGAAATGAAACAGATTCAATACACTTGTTAAATACTTTTGCTATAACAATCTAAAAAGCTAATATCAGAAACAAAAACAAAAAATCACTGTAACTGTATATCAGATTCATTTCATTTCAAAACAAACAGTAAGTCTTTTTTTAAAAAAAAAACGTTTTTATCCAGCAGCCTTTTAGCATTTCTGATTTAATTACAAATCGAAGAATCAGTAAAGCAACATTTTCCTTTATATTTCATACAAATCAAAAGGCAATGTTTCTTGTCATACAAAAGAAGTGCTTCAAAAAAACTTTGACAGCACATGAAGAATAAAATAAAAATGAAAAACAAAAAACAAAAAAAACTTCACATACTTCAGGAAATTGAACTTATTAACAAAACGATTCAGTTATAAATTGGAGTAAGACTCGGTGCAATTTCAAAACATACAGCATCATGATCAGAAAAATACACATTCTTAATGACTGTGCTAATGCGGCTATTATTGAAAAGAGCACGTTTGATATACACATGATCTAACAGTGAGCCACTAAGATGAGTTGGCTGGTTAACAATTAACTCATAGGAATGCAAAATATCTTGCAGAGAAGTATCCCCTGTACCAAAGCCATCAATATTAAAATCTCCCAAAATAATATCAGCTTTCCTTTCTGAAGCAACGTAAGAAATGGTGTCATAAAATGTCCCTAATTGTGAACTGGGTGAACGATATAACAGGGCAATTTTTAGATTAGATTCAGAGTAAGTTACCTTTTTGCATGTTAAAATAGAATATCCATCATCCTTCTCATGTCCTGTAAGTGAAATATCTTGAGAAAGACAAAATGCAAGACTTCTAAACTTGGAAGTGCTACTGATATTATACTCCATGTGAAATTGCTGAAGCAATTGGTCAATGGGACTCACATCATCACCATATGATACTTGAGTTTCAGTTAGGCAGATAATGTCACTGTTCATTAGTTGACTGTCAAATTGTATATCTATTGCATGTTTCTTTAATGATCGGGTATTAAGGAGTGTGACAGTTAAACAATTTTCTGAATTCTGAAAAACTTTTAACGGCTTAAAGGAACTTTCCACACGTAGTCTCTCATATTCTTTCTTAGCTGCCAAATTTACTTTAATTGCACTCCTTGAGTATTTGCCTACAAGGTACAAGCCATTTATGCCAGTTACTCGACTCAAAGCAACATACATTTGGCCTGGATTAAAATTCCTTTGGCGGTTCAGTGTAAAACTCACTACAATCTTAGGTATACTTAAACTTTGCACTTTATGGCATGTGCAAGCCCATGCAAGCATCAAAGGAAACTGAGTACGACGAATTACAGGAGCATTTGCTGCTTTAGTCCTAGTGCTAAATGTAGTTTCAGCTTTTTCAATTGGCACCCATGCATTTTCTCTTGCTATAGGATCAGATCTCATGGATTTTACTCCAGCTCTTTCATCATCCAATTTCAAATAAATAGTGATAACTGAACTACCCCTAAACTTTAACTGCATGACCGTGCCAATCTGGCCATTAATCAAGCGATCTTCCAAATCAATATTCTTTATAATCATAACACGAGCACCTACTTTGGTAAGAAGTAGAGATGGAAGTCCGCCAGTGTCACACAACTTTCCACTTTCTAATACTCTAAGATCAGCCTGAACAATTTGAGATTCTTTTGGAAATTCATCAGCTGCAGGAATTTCAACTTTAGGATCTGAAATTCTATTTAACATCTTTTCATTGTGAATATTTGCTGGCTCATTTTCTGCAAAAATGTGCAATTCATTCAGAGGATAATCAGAGTTTTCAGAATTAACAAATCTTAATCTTAAGACATTTTCTGAATGTTCATCAATTTCTCCAACCCTGATTTTATTCAGTATACCTATAAATTCATCATCTCCTCTTTGACGCATCACTTCAGTCAACTCTGCCATACGAAACATGCGCCATAACTCCAAATTGAGAACTCCTTGCAAAGTTTCAACATTTAAGTCATAAACAGGTTTCCCTTTAACTGGTGGCAATTGGAATAGATCGCCACATACAATGACTGGTTTACCACCAAACGGACTGTCACAGTTGAATATTTCTCGAAGTCTTAAATCTATGTCACGAAACAATTTTGAGGAAACCATTGATATTTCATCAATCATTACTAATTGAATATTGGAGAATTTTTGTCTCAAGGAACTACGAATACGATCATTTAAAGGAAACAATTTACCTCTTATCTGAATTCCTAAACCTGAATGTATGGTGGTACCATCAACATTTACTGCTGCTACACCAGTATGAGAGAGTACAGATATCCTTTTTTTATCAAGCTCCCCACCTCGATACATTAACACTTTTGATACAGCTTGATAGATAGTTGTCAACAAATGTGATTTTCCAACACCTGCACCACCAGTTAAAAACAGATGAAATGGATCTATTGTCTGCGGCACTTTACATGCTAAGTTTTTAACATAATTTCTTGCCCACCTGTGAACTACATTAAATACTTCTCTTTGTTGGCTGTTAAGACTTCTTATTCGAGCACTTATTTCATCATCAGATAAAACAATATTATTATGATCAGCAGTTGGCAAAATTATTTCTTGATTAGGATTGACGATTTCATTATCATTGTCAGAAAGTACTTCCTGTAACTGTTCAATGACATCATCATTCTCTTGTTGTCCAAAACAGTTAGAACTTAAGGCTAAATCATTTCTAAATCTTGTGAATGCTTCATCAACAAGTTCTGTATAAGGTTCTATTCTAGCTTTGTTCATATTTATAACTTGCAACACACCTGGCTCATTGAGCTTATCAATATAAGTGTTTAACTCCCTTGACAATAGGCTTGTCTCACTACGGAAAGGATAGAACATAAACAAAAGATGATGGGCATATCTTTCTGGATATTTATTTCTGTTAGGAACATGATAACGCAAAATGTACGGAACTTTACGGCAACAGAGTTTTTCTGATGACGACATTAATGGAATATGTTTGTGGTATCCTGATGCGAAGTGGTTTACTTCTATAAATTCATCAGAAAATTGATTTGGTTGGCAGTCATTTTCAAAAGGCTTTGGGGTCAAATAATAGTATCTCAAGAATTCAGCCAAACAAAAGTCATCCAGTTCTTGGTACTTTCCTCTCATGAAAGTCTTATTAGGTCGATCAATGTATCTATCAACAATATTTCTTTTGAATATTTCAGTACTATCTTCTGGCAGCGCTTTGATCTCCTCTTCACTGAGACAAATCCTATAACGCTTATCTGGAAGGTTGCTATTTGCAAATAAAACTGCTGGAAAGACTTTCCTTAACCACAGTTCTGGCATAATATGATATACAGCTTCTTGCACAGATAATTCACGTTTAGCAGAGTAGGTATTTGCAATATCTCGCATTTGTTCATAAATATCTTTACGATTTTCATACGCTTCACGTAATACTTGATTCATTGCATGGGAACACTCATCTTCTGTTTTTGACAAATAAGCACACATATATGTTATTGCCTTATTATATTGGTTAAAAACTGGCTGGATATCTAAATTTGCCTCCCAAGCCATTAAGCCATCTTTAAAATAATTGTTAACAAAACAAGAATTGGGTGGGCGTTTCAAATGTAAATGAAAATCGCTGTCTTCAGAAATGGATAGAGCTTTTTCATAATCTTTAAGAGAAATTTCTAGTTCTTCTAAAATTTTCTCAATATCCTTGCATGCTTCAAAATCTTCTCTTGTGTGATCAAAAAAATTCTTTTTGCCAGGGTTTAATTCAACATTAACATACGCCTTTACTTTTTTTAGCAGTTTCGTTCTCCAACAAAACAATTCAGTTTTTTCTTCGGGTAACATTGTATCGGGTAAAGGTTCTGCAATAATGCTGTGTTCAGTGAAAAATTTCCCGAAGTTGAATCTGCATTGTTTATTCTTATACTTGACACAAGTTTTTGAGTGTCTATGCAACTGAAATGTTTTCACCAGTTCAAAAAGTTCAGGATCTTGATGATGATCTGGGATTGTTGCAGAAACAATATTTTCAACAAAATTTATATACGCACTTTGGTTGTCTGTAGTTAACTGTGGAGAATTTTCAATCCAAATAAAAGAATGAATATGGGGACTACCCCTCACTTGAAATTCTACTCGTATAGCATAATATTTTGTTTTACCTAAGGCCCCATCTAGCACATGGTACTTGAAAAAAGTTTCAACACGGAACTGAAAATGCCTGGCTAAAAGAATAGGATTACTGTTCAAAAGTTCACAGCGCTCATGATAGGTTAAGTTTGACATTTCAGCATCAGATATTTCATGTCCATTCAATTTAGATATTATAGAAACAAGCTCATTCCATCTTAAGTCTGCACATGACAATGTTAAAAAGAATGTTGGAGCTCCAAGTTGTTTAACCATGCTTAAAACCTCATGCAAAAACTTTTTCCAATATGCTGGTGTTCCTTTTATATCAGTCATAAAACTGAATGCCTGGTCAGAAGCAATAAATTGTTTTACTGTGTCCTTGAAATTGTTGCTTAACATACCAGCACTGAGGGCATTTGATGATACTTTTTTCATTGCAATATTAATCTGACTGTTCAAATGGATTTGCAATAAAACTGAATGAGCAAAAAAGATATAATCTGAATCTGATGCAAATTTCTGGTTGTAATTTAATAACCTTTGATTAAAATATTTAACAGGACTTAAGGGGATTTCACGCTTAACTTTGTATCCAAATTGACCTGTTGGAAATAGATGAGGATGTGCAAGCTCCTCACAATATTCATCACTCATAATGGGCAATGGAGATTGACCTTCACCTGGTGCAACATTAATGATATTTTCCTGAACTTCCTGTGGTTGAGTAAAATTAGATATCAAAACAGTTTCATTTGTGGCAATTCGAAAGGCATCCAAGGGATTTCCCTGTTCAAACTCAAAATTGTCACTATTTAGTTCAACTTCAATAGGAAGCTCCTCGTCTTGATTTTTTATTAAGTGCTCTAAAATATCACTTTCAATATTGTCATCAGTCAACCGCATCAAATTTTGCGGTATATTCTCAGGTAAGATATTTATGTCACGATAAAGATGATTATTTTCCTTCAAATAATGCAAAAAATTATACACAGTACTTGGCCTTACAGACTCAAAATAAACATGTCCTCTATACTCCAATTTACGTTTCAACTTAACCAGAACTAAGCCATTACTGTCTGCTGCTCTTGGTAGGGTTGAAGTTAAGTCTATATTATCTATTGGAACATTACATATTGCACCTTTTAATTTTGGTGTTTGACCCTTTGGCATGATAGTTATTTTTTTGAAAAGAAGTCTTTTGGAAGTGATCACTCGCTCTAATCTTCGAATATCTTTCAAGTGATCAGGTAAAGAAACACTTTTTAACTTATTTGATACTGACTGGCATGGTATTCTTTTTTTGCGTAGTTTCCCATCACATGTCTTACAAATGTAAAGTTTTTCATCAAAAGAACAAACTTCAACTATAATGTGCCAGAACTTGTTGTCGTACTTTGACTCGTCATAAAGAATAACAGATCTGTTGTACAAAGAGCGGTGGCAAACAACACAAATGTAGAAGGGACCTTGTTGTACATCTTTTTTGAAAAGGTTAATTTTACATTTTCGTGATTTGTTTTTTTTTCTTGTAGAATTTTCATGTTGCTTTTTTTGCTTTAATTTTTTGTGTTTCAAAGTTCCAGATATTTTTGCATACTTTTCTCGATTTTGCTTTTTAATCTGCTCATGTTTCGGAGTCCCTCTAATCTCAGAAAATGTGTCTTGCATTCGCTGTCTTTGCAGCATACTGTGGAAATATTCTCTTATATTGTTTTTATCATAATCAGATATGGTGACTTTTACAAACTGAATTTGGAAAAACGTGCAATGTCTATCTGGAAGTAAATAAACTGCTCTTAAATACTCCTCAATTTCATTAAGTCTAGGAAATTGCAACAATATGGATGTACCATCTGGCACAGGAAAACCTTGCTGGCTACGGCTATGAGAATCAAATAACCAATAAGTATTTTGACCTGTGCCATAAAGTATCCCAATTGTGAAACCATTAATAAAAAGCAAGAATCCATTACCAATTCTATTCGTGGAATAAAACAATGTCACTAAAAATCCATCATCTCTATTTAAGCTTAACTCACCAGTCATGTTTTGTAAAAACTCAATTTCAATGTGGCTATCATTTACCTCAATACTTTGCGGAAGATCAGTGACAGATAAATGACATATGTAACTAATGGATCCAGGACCATACAAAAGAGTTTTATAGATGACATCACCATTAGTCAAAGTAAAATCAAGGTCATATGAAGACCAACGACCAACCTCACGAATTTTTGACCAACAAATGCAAAAGAGTGAATTAGTAGCACATTGCACACCTGCAGTTTCTCCAAATCTAATATCACTTTGGTTAAAAGAACCTTGAACTGTCTTGAGAATAGAAAACATGAAAGTAAACTATATATATAATGAAAAGGAACTATTTTATGACAGTGTGAAGCAATATGTATAAAAACAAGGGTATAACTTATCTCACAGTAACATGAAATTTTTAGGTGTAATAACAATAGCTTGTATTTTTATTTTATGGATGCGCCACTTTTTTTTCACTTCAAGAGGCTTCACAGCTTCGTAAATTCGCAACTCATGTAACTAACTTTCCCAATTTCACAGCTACAAAAATGTATCCAAGAATAACTTGAACCTTTACAAAGAAGGTTAAATTTGTTTACCTAAGTACTACACAATAAATTAAAAACAAATGCGGAATCTTCGTCTTGTCTTGCCTTGTCTCATCTTCTCCGCGCGACATCACTTAATCCAGGTCATATTCCGAGAGCCCATTATATCCCAAGCAGCTCGGTCACAAGTTCTAATGCAGGACGTAGTCTTGTCTGGTTTGACGCTACGGAAATCGTACTAAAAGCCATGCTTCGAATATGGAGAACCGCTAAGATGACTAAAGCCCATTTTAAGACTCAGCTTATCGCTGAGGTAATTAGAAGAATGAGATATGGGTTACTCATAATTAGTACAGCTAGCTATAGATCAGACATCAGAAAAGAAGAAGAT
>JAYJMG010120108.1:0-14853 GCA_036873935.1 Stomotoca atra
CTTTTTCATGTATTTTTATATTGCTTTTTCTTAGGTTTTTATTGCAATGATGATTTTATTTTCAAATTTGTAACCTCTCAGTGGTAATTTAAAAATGAAACGATGTGTTAGAAATGATCAAATGCCCCCACTCTTGAATAAGTCCTCTTTGTGAGTAACACCTTGTCTGAAATCTCAATTTTAGGTGAGTCTTATCAGTCATTAGCAAATGCCGCAAGCATTAAGATGTATCTCTTGGTAGCATTAGGCCATTCATAATTGTTTGTTCATAGTCATGCGAGGTCTAGTATAAGAAATGCGGGATGCTGTGATTATTTGATTATTTTGAGAAAATTTTAATGTCATTTATAAACACGTTCTTTATTTTCGTAGTGAATGAATTTGAAACACAACAATGATTTTTGATTTGTTAAAAAAAAACATTCTGAATATGTGAAATTTCTGTATATTTACACATGTTGTTGTTGTTTCTTTTACTTGATTAATTTAACATCTTCATAATAGCGTATTGTTTCCATTACAAAATTACAACAGGTGACCACAAGTATACAGTAAGTTAATATCATGTAAAGTCTGACTTACACTGCACATGAATTTTTAGACTAAGAAAGTAAAAAGATTTTTATGCTGCTCCGATTTTTGTCTTGCTTTGTGTTTTGTTCATGATGAAAATATTTGAGAGTCTAATTTATACTTGCACATGAAATAGCTCAATGATTCTTTGCTATATTTTATTTGATACATGCGTGCAAGGAAGCCCTTATGTTAGGCATGTAAATTTCAACAGGTGACCATCACACTTTTACCTTTTATCTTTATACACAGTAATGAACACTTTTAAAGGAGAACTAAGGTCAAAATTTTTGTTTTCGAATTATTGTTATAATTTCTTTCAAAAACAAGCAAAGAAGTAGTTACTTTTTCCTCCTCGCTCGGCACCATTGTTACACAGTTGCTCGGGAAATCATTTAATTTGTGACGTCACGGTTGCGAGACAAATTTATTGCTGATCGCTTATATTGAAGGAAGACAGTACTGACAGGCTGTTTAAATCCAGAAAAAATGAACAGGGCAACCTAAGTTTAGTCAGAAATCTATCAGCAATACTGAAGGCACATTTTTGAAACAGAAAGTATATACTGAGAAAAGATCGAAAAGACCACGCTAGTCACGAATAGTAACGATGAAACTAAAAACGTAAATAGTTAATCTCAGTAAAAGCCGCCATAAATGTTGACATTATAAATTTAACTGGAAACGAATATTCTTCAAATCCAAAATTCTAGCGTTTTTTCATGTTTTCTTGTTTACGAATACTTCTTTTTACTTACAACGATGAGCTAAGATTCATTCAACATGATCATAAAAAGCATGAACAAAAAGTCTTCGCTGATTTTAATATTTGTTGATTTTTGCAATCTGATTCTCTATCTCAGAAATTAAGTCTTTTTTAATTGCACTGTCGTTTACCAGACAAATATCTGAGATGAAGAGCACTATCGAAGTTGTCTCTTAATCTAGACAAAGTGTCAATTTTAATTAATGCACAAAATAATTTTTGAGAAAGCAAAGAATGCATAAGCACAAACTGAGAGATGAAAAGTAAAAGAAGCACAAAGAAGAGAAAGAATTAACGTGTTATACTTTCATATCTCAAACTTAAAACACTCCACTTGCAATAGGCGCAAATATCAATAAGTTCTCACAAATCATTCCCTGTAAACTACGCTGTCTAGTTCAAAGTGTGTTCCTCGCGTTTGTGACATTACATTTGATTACTGTGTTGGAGAAAATGGCGACAAGCGTTGGTGCTATTTCTTCTTTGCTTCTGTAACTGGAGAACTAGTAAGAATAACGTGAAGAAATTTTACACACAAACTCTCCAACATATATGGGTTTACTAGTCAAGTCAAGTTTGTTTTCTTCTTAAATCCAGATTTAGCAAGATTTTATCTGACACCTAGGAGGATCCTCCTAGCTGACACATAACGTCTTTAGTTTTTGTGTGGTCATAACTTCTAATGATTTTTTCTATGTGATGCCGTTTCTAAACTAGAATAAGCTTTTAATGTCCTTTTGATCGTTAAGTGAGGGCTTCTGTGTCGTAATAGAATAAGCTTCTAGAATGGTGCTTTTTCTGGCATTCCTTGGTGCTCGTGATAGAATTGTCCAATTAAATTCGTGGTCAGGATTTTCAACCAAATGTTTTGAAGGTTCCGACTTTTTGTTGTTACTGTTATGTTCCTTCCATCTTATACTCGCGTTTCGTTTAGTTTCTCTTACATATGTCTCGCCACAGGAACACGTTCCTTTATAAATTACATTACTGGCATGAGAGATGTTATCTTTCAAACGGAACAATGACCGCACCTTTGTAGTTTTCCATGCATAAACAATATCTAACTTGTTGTTGGTAAATTCTCTCAGTTTTCTTATTATTTTGTATATACAAGACTCGTTTTTGGGAAAATATGGAGTCTTTATAAACACTTTTGGTCTTGTTTCATTTTCAACCTTTTCTTCAAACAGCCACTTTGGAATGATTGGATCTTCTTCACGTGTTGCCTTTTTAGCTTTAAAAGCTTCATCTTGGTTTAAGATGAAGTTAATGGGATACCCAGCGTTTTGATATTTCTTTGTAATCCGCTTTATTTCCAAATCTAGGGAAAAAGCAATACGAGTTGCCCGGCTTAGTTCACCTTTTATCACGCTTCGTTTATATTGTAGTGGAAGACCAATGAAAAGGTAGCTTAGTTTCTTTATTAACAACACTGAAGGAGGTGGAGCCATCTGCTTTCCAATCGATTTCAGTGTCAAGAAACTTGGCCGCTTTTTCTTCGATGATTAGTTTGATGTTAGGGTGAAATTTGTTCAAAGCCCCGAACATTTCGTCTGTCTCGCCTTTCTTACATCTTCTACAGGTATCATCAACGTAACTTTTGTAAAATAGGGGTTGGCGTGGTTTGACAATCTTTTGTTCCATATCATTCTTGAAACAGCCTGTGAAAGTGACAGAAAGAGGGCCACCCATTGAAACACCGTTAGTTTGCTTGTAAATTTTTTGTTCGCTTTAAATGTACATTCAGTAGTCAGTTTGAGAAGTAACTTTCGAAAAATATTTCTTGAACAAATCGGTTTCAATTTGTGTTTGTCATATATTTCTGAACAAATGAAGTCAATCGTTTCTTTGACTGGAACACTGGTGAAAAGAGACTTTACGTCATAACTAACTTCCTCTTCATCATCATTAAGAGGTAGTTAATCCTTTAACATGCTAGGGAACGTTTAGGTGTCTTTTATGACACATTCATTATCAGCTAATGGCTTCAAGTAGTCTGCTATCACTTTACTTTTCACTACATTTTCATTTTCATTTTGCTCATACTTTCGGAAAGAGGCTTAATTACGAGGTGCATACTACTGTTGCGGTGGTGTCAAGTTGTGTATTCTCCATTCATCGATGCTGGATGCATCATTTGAAAAGCTTGTTGGAAGTATTGTAAATAATTATGACATGCGTTTTCTATTTTTCCTACTTTTATATTAACGCACACATTTCTTCTTGTAGGCATCTTCTAAACTAATTTTATTGAATCAAATTTTCGTTGATTTTCTTCTGGTGGCCACATTGTTTGTTGTTGTTAAATGCGTAAATCGCAAGCAAGCCATGCTTCGAGGCAAGTCTTATTTCGAGCTTTTACTTAAAGCCTGTTTGCTCAATTTTAATGGCATTTTAAAAAACAAGAACATGGGTCACATCAAAATGTGCTTTATTGCCATAGATCTAAATCAAAAATTCAGTGTGACCTCCCACTTTATGATAGTGTATATCAAGCTTTTTTTATGGTAATTGTGACCTTATTTAGGATGAATCTTGTGTGATGTTTTTGAAGATAATACAAACTCAGTTCCGTAATGAATGGAATGAGTGCATTCTCAATGAACTGACAAAATAACGAAAAAGGCTGAGAGAAAAACTGAAGATTCGTTATCTTGAAAAAGGTCTTACAGTTGATATTACACCCCATCAACATGTTTCATGCACAATACCAAAGCACATTTTTTCAACAACAATGACAAGTTTGTCGTTGCGAAATTAGGATACAATTTGACATGTATATATCCATAATGCTGGTTGTAATTTTCTTTCTTCAAAAGTTTTTATATGGATCTTGAAATTTAGTCTTCCTTTTATGTTTTTTGAAAGATTTTGAAAAGAGAGAAGGAATAATCAATCAAATAATCGGTAAAAACGGGCTTCACAATAGAATTGCGGTGGATGACTATGAGCGAACAATCATTTATGAATGGCCTTAAGAAAATGTGGTGTTTCTTAATTCATCACTAATCAATTAAAAAATTTTCTTATTACCTGTAAATCTGTTTGACCTTTCATGGAATTTTCATTTGATTTTTAGCTGTCACTTGTAATCCCTTAAGTGATATCAAGCTAGGAAAAATGGTTAACAAGGCAGAGTGTATATCAGCAACCTATGGCAAGAAATGTTATTATAAATGTGATAAAGGACACCGACTCTCTACATCGTTTGACTATTCAGAATGTACAGCAAATAAATCATGGACCCAACTACCGACGTGTGAATGTATGTTATTTTATTATCTTTTCTCATTAGTGCAGCTTAACTACCATATTTCATGCATTTATCCTTATAAGTCTGTTGTTGTGAAATACTTGAATATGCTACTTAAAATATTCTTTTTATTCTGTGAACTGTTTCTTCTCATTTGTTTTAGTAATAACATGTCAAGGAACTTGGTTTAACATAAATGTAACAAAGTCTATGAACATATTTTGTAATAAAAATCCTGTTGATGTTACAAAAAATAAATATGCCGCAACCACTAAGTGTGAGTTTTCATGCAACAAGGGTTATTATCAACATGATGGTGTAAAGAATCTCATTTGCTTGGATAGTGGAACTTGGAATGCAAAACCATTGGATTGTCGTGGTATGTATTTAATAGACTCTTTTTAAGATTCCATCATTTCTATTTTATTGTTATAATTTGATGAAGTTTGCTTTTGAGATAAAACACAAAAACTATCAGGTGTAAGTGTTAACATTTATGTATCTCTTACTATCAGCATCAAGCTTAATGGATCGTAATGGCACTGTATGTACCAATTAAAAGCTTTTTTATTTTAGTACCAACTAATGTAGCCTTGAAAGCAGGATTGAAGACGGTTATCTCCAACTAAAAATATTAATGAATGAATAAGTAATGAATAACTGATTTTAAAAAACATTTTTGTAGGAAAAAATAATTAATACAACACTGGTAAGACATTGAAATGAAAATTACTTTGTTTTGATATTTTGTAATACCAGAAGTGTATTTTCTTGTGTATTTTTCAGAGAGCAGATGTCCGAAAATTCCAAAAGTTCATCCTAAAATACAGGTGGAAAACTTGAATCTTGATTGCTTCAATAAAACATTAAAGGTTGGAGAGATTTGCAACTTTTTTTGTCCCAGAGGATACTTGTTGCGAGGCCGTGAAAGTCTGGAATGTAAGGAATCTCTTACTGAAATTGGCAATTGGCCTGTCAATATTTCATTGACTAAAAACATACCATCTTGTCAGGGTATGTATCTTAATAGTTTTTTTGCTTTTTTAATCTGATTCTGTTTTTTTATTATTAATATTGTTTTTATTATTTTTTTGTCTTTCATGAGTTCATTCTTTTCTCCCTCCATCTGTAACATTTAAGATCTGCAAACACAAATGGGTATTGTTATACAAGCCAAGAGTTAAAGCGAAATTTCAAAAGTTAAAATATACATTCATGTTAATACTTCTTTAGCATAGTGTTAACTTTCTCAAAACAAATTTTACAACTAAACAAAAATGTTAAAAACTGATGTAAGTGTATGATAAATTCAAGAGAACGGATTGAGTAAATACAGTGATAAAAATGTGCAATAAAATTATAAAAAACTAAAAGTGATGTAAACAGCAATTTAAAAGCAATACTCTGGCATATAAAGAACGATAATGACGTACTCCCTATCTTAGTGATTTTTGTTCGTTTGAAAACCTAACCAGTGGTCATTGGGAACAAGAAACATTGGTAACGATGTAGATGAATGTTAAGTAAATGCTAATCAGAAATCAAAAATCTGAAGAAAAAAAAATTGACTGAAATTGTCCTTCATGGGCTTCTCTCTTCTTCAGGTGTTATTCTAAAAGTGTGTGTTTAAATTTCGCAAAGATAAGTACAGTAAAACCTTGCAACTGATACATTTTGGATGGCTGCACCTACCTGCTTTGGCTTTGTTTACATTTATTTACACAAACACCAGTAGTTTTCATCTCAATTAGAAAAACCTTTTTCGTCTCTCTCATTTTATTGGGTAGTTTAATTTAATTCAAATCATCTTTCTTATCTTTGAACAATTCAACTCTTTGTATTTGAACGACGAATGAGCCTGTACTCAAAAATTATTAGTTTCAAGAGTACTATCAAATCCATACTTTTTCATGCTTCACTCATCTCTACTTACTGATGAGATCTTTTTTTCACGGAATAAGTAATTAACTTAGTAACTTAAAGATGCCAGCGTTTAAGCACTATTATCATTTCCACAAAATGGCATAAATTTTGCCATGAATTGGCGTTTGATAGATAATCAAAACTTTAAGTCATTTTTTCATTTTTTTTTAGTTTTAGTCTTAATCTCAATATTCAACAAAATAGAAAAACAAAATTTTGCGAGTCACATGCAAGATAACTCATATATCTTAAAAACTCTTTGTAAAAGTCCAATTAAATGTACATTTCCTGAAACTAGATGAAAATATCCATGTTATGGTGTCCAATCTACTAACTACCTTATTACATGAAATTTGAACTGTGTGGTTATTAACGCGAATGGCAAAAAATCGCGTTAATTAAAACCTTGTTAATTTGTAGCCAGTGCTTTTTTACCGCCCGTTATTTAATGAATATCGATATTTAATCCCGTGTTATTTAAAGTCGCGTCACCATTTCTTTTAAAAGCTGGTTGGAAGGCATCAGGCATCAGTGATGCTGTACTGTACATGCAACACGGGAAGCAAACACGAATACTGTAGACTTGAATCCTTTTATGTAAAAAACATTTTTCAAAAAAAGAAGTAGCTTTTTATCCGTTTCATTTTGTTTTATTACTTCTCATATCCCTGCTTATCAAATTATAGGTGGCCTTCTTTCAATTTCGATAATAGTCTCTTTTAATAGCCCTGAGCGCTGCTCTCCCGTTTTTTTTTATTACTAAAGAAATTTGCATATGAACATTTTTTCCATTCGTGTTAATTTAATGTTTTTGTAATATTAAGAGGTCTCAATTCGCGTTAATTAAGTCTTACTTAAAAAACAAGCCTCTCCATTCGCGTTAATTTGTGATCGCATAAATTAAGTCCGTGTTAAAATATTCCATGTTCTCAATTCGCGTTAATTAAGTCTTACTTAAAAAACAAGCCTCTCCATTCGCGTTAATTTGTGATCGCATAAATTAAGTCCGTGTTAAAATATTCCATGTTCAAATTTCGTGTAATAAAGTAGGTCTCTCTTAGTAATAAGTTCACAAAGCAGCAAGTTTAGTACTTATCATTATATTATTATTATCATGAATGTTTACCCAGAATAGCCTCTTCAGTGCCTATTGGCTCTGCTATCAATGAGGGTCCTGCGAGCTAGGTCCTAATCGTATTTAAAGCTCCCATTTGAGCTACAGAATTCACTCTGCTCGACTAGACAACCCCCATTGTAATTTCCCATTGATGAGAATCCCACGAGCGGATTCGAACTCACATCCTTTGGAAGAATAGGCTCCTTATAGCTAGATTACAGATGCATGCCGCCACATCGTCATTATGGCCTTACATCAGCATTCATGAATATGTAGTTTTAGCGTGTGACCACTCTGTGCCTGAAGGGAATAGTTTTCATTATAATGTTTTAAGCTTAACTTTTTGATTCTCAAAATTTTTATTGCTGTTTCTTGATTTTTATGCTGGTTCATCGATTCAAAATTTGGCACAGCATAGCAGAAAAAAATACTGCACTATTCATTTTGAAAATTGCAGGACAGTTTGTCTTATGTCGAAGTGGTGTTGATTTTATTTCCAAGTTAATTATGCTCAGTAATTTGGTACAAATCATTCAAAACTAAAGTTGTTTACCTCTTACATAAGAAAACAATTGAAAACTGCAATTTCTTATTACGTGAACAGTTTAAACAAGTTTTACAGCAATTGTTACATCAAAAACTTTGAAAAAGTACACTATGGCTGTACCTACCTACTGTACCTTTTGCTTTGTTTATATGGCGGAGCTGTAAGTGTCATTGTCTTCTTCACGGAGTTACACCTGTTCTGCATTAGAAGTAGCACATGTGACATTGTAGCAAACTAATAGTTGTGTCAATGAAATTTTGAATTCTGCTAATAATAATGATGATAGTTGATCATCCAAGCACTTTCAAGTACTACCCTTTTCCCCAATGTTATTGAGTTTACCCCTAGTCAGGAGACTTGGGGTCACTACAAAACTTGAAAAAAAAAATCATTCTCAAATGTATATGTAATTGACACAATACTTTACTAGTCTGATGCAGCTGTCGCATTCCAGTGTTTTACTTGAATTTATTTTTTGATTTTATCAATTTATGCCTTAATTCTTTTTGGGAGATAGTTTCAGAACTCGATTCAGGATTGAGTATGCACTACTCTTTTTCAGCAGCAGGAAAATGCTTGGAAAAATGGCGGCAATTATGTAACCCTGAGCAATGAATGTAGAACAAAATTTTTTTGATAAAAGAAAATTTTTGCAATAACTATTTTGATAATTAAACTCAGCTAAAAGGGAAATCCTAAATAATCTTGCCAAAGACATTAATTCGTTTTTAAAAATTGTTTTTCTTTTTTTGTTGAAATCTTCTTTATTTGGTTCAATTATTTATCAATCTTTATTTGTCTTTGTTTTTCAGACATTGCTCGACCAGTCTTTCAGAACCAAACCTGTTCAGGGGGAATTAAACTTCAGAAGGAAACTATCCCTGGCAAAAATTATGCAAACATCAGCTTCAGCATCATTGATGTTACTGACAACAGTGGAGACACTTTGAAGATCACTTGTATTAATGGAACACAGGAATGTCCTTACGAGATGGGAAAAACGTATCCTTTCAAGATAAACAGTGCTTTGGACATCAAGTTTAAAGCTGAAGATCCATCTGGAAATCCACAAACATGTGTATTCAATATCGTTGTAGAAGGTAAGTGCATAAAAACTGTTTGTGAAGATCAACCCTTCATTAATGAGGTTGATACCCCCTTAAATCGTTAGTAATAGAGTAAAATAATAGAGCTTTCATGGAAATAAAAACGACACAAATTATAGTCTTATTTGCATGTTAAAGCTTTCAGTGGTACCTTCATCAGTTTATAGGGTCATTTTGTTTTTTAAGAAACGTGTATTCTTCCAGGTTTCTTATAAACATGTATAACTTCCACCGTCGTTAGTTATAGTTAGTTTATTGTTATCGTTAGTATATAGAATAAAATAAGATAAATTCTGTGTCAGAATGACAATTCCCTAAAGGGATTTAAACATATCAGAATATACATCTTGTTTGCTTTTAACAAAAATAATTTCTTTGGTCCTTAATCATTATGTCAGTCATAATTTTTTATCAAGAGTCCCAGATTCAGATATATTAGAGTAGTTTTTGTTGTTAACAGGTATATGCTACTCAACAATGTCTTTTGAATGATCTCAAGGAAAACTGGTTCAATTTTTCAAATAATACGATAGATTTTGCTCAGGTTGTTGCAAACTTGTAATAAAATGCTCATTAAAAACATTTATCAGTAGCCTATGCACATGCATTTATTAAGCCTTCTTTTTTCCTGACGATGCTATCTTTAATCTTCTTCCATTTCCAATAAGTAGAATGGTAATATGCGGCCTTTTCAATTGCGTAGTACCCTAGTGTTTGGAACACACTCCTGCGAATCCATAACATTTTTGGGGGTAAATTACACGACATTGTACATTCTCTTCTGTATACTATAAACTTGTATAAAGAGCTCCTCATAAAAAACAAGCATGGTGGAGGGCTAATATTTGTAAACATAACCCTGTGTCATAACTCACAGCTTCTGTAAAAAAGACCCTTAGCAATACAAGATGAAAAGATGGCGAGTGATGTTTTGGCAAGCGGAAAAAATTAAATGAGTTAGAATTTAGAGTATCGCTGTTTAGGATCAATAAAAATAGAAAAGAATTAGCACTGAATATCTAGATGTTTAGAAGTGCAAGTTTTAATCGGAAAAAAACAACACTTACTTTGAAAGGAATAATTATTTTTAAAAACGATGACAACGTGTTCTACAGTGTACTGTGAACACAGGAATATAATAAATTCGACAGTTCGATAAATATTCTCGTAAGAGGAACTTGTTAATGGTTTAATTTTTCTTCTGAGAAAACGAAAAATTCTTAAAAAAAAACAAGTTAGAGCTTTCAGCATGCTAAAATAACATGTAACGTGGTGCGCCATTGTAATTTTGCTTTGACATATCTGTTCAAACAAATATCATTTGAAGATGACTTTAAATGATTAACATCGTCGAAGGTGAAAAACCGCAACGAAAAACCTTTTTACCAATTTTTTTGGGGTGACATTTACTCAACAGAATTTATTATTTTGACTTCATCAAACAATCGTCTGAAAACTGTGTCATGTGTCATGTACGTCTGTTTTTCAAAGCACCTTTTTTCATTCACTTCCTACTTATAATGCTTCTTTGTTCCTTTACAAGTTTATTAAAACAAAAGCTAAACGCTGCTCTTTCAATCTATTTTGCAGGTGACCATCACCATGCCAACAAATATTTTCACTTCTTCCTGAAGTAGTTTTGTAATGCCTCTACTAAACACTTATACGTTTATTGATAAACACATGTTTATTAATTAACTCATATGTGAGTTAATGTTTCACTTATTGGTTCTCACTAAAATAGTTTTACTTAAGTTTAAGTTTAGCTTTTTCAGTTACTCTAGAAAATTTTAATAAACAGCATGGATAACGACAAAGATATTTTAATTTATGTCTATTTTTGGCCAAAAATTATTAAAAATTGTCAATACCATGTTTCAAACCTTCCTCGTATCCAAGAGTTTCCTCTATTTCTTTCCATGTATTTTATTTTTTTCATGTATCTCTTTCTTTGTAACCCTTGTCTGCCTTATCGTAAATACAAGGATATTGTCGAACAAGCTCTTCAAGAGTCTCCTCCTCAAAAACAGTAACCTTATCCCTGACTATTTTGTACTCTTGCTTAATTCTAAAGTTTTGAAGTTTATCACCCAAGCAACATCATTGACGCCATTAACAATAGCATTCCAGCGGTATTTCTTTGATGTACATTTAACTTATGATAAACTCATGGAAAAAATATAAAAAACTTTTGATATTAAACGCATGAATAAACTTATGTTCAGTACTGCGTAAAACCAATATGTGTTTATTTTAAGCATTCCCACTGGTAAGTCTAATTTTAAACACATAAAATAAACATATGTTTATCAATAAACTTATAGGTGGTTGAAGGTGAAAAATATAAAGACAGATT
The DNA here is from genome assembly GCA_036873935.1 of Stomotoca atra. NCBI lineage: Eukaryota > Metazoa > Cnidaria > Hydrozoa > Anthoathecata > Pandeidae > Stomotoca > Stomotoca atra. The sequence continues at coordinate 11,642 of JAYJMG010120108.1, forward strand.
GCAGCGAACATAGAAAGCATGCAGCAAACATAGAGAAGAACCATGTGGAATAAAAAAAGCAAGTAACATAGAAACATTCAGAATAGCATTGATGGTGGATTTCTCTGGTGTTATTTTTTGATTTAAGAAACTAATTCACATTTGGCAATGTAGTAGATTAAAACAAAAGTTAGGGCTTTAAAAAACAAGCAGTTGAGGGTGTAAATTTAGTATTTTCTTCTGAGAAGTCATTGCACACCTACTCTGATTTATGTGTGCGACTAACAGCACACACACCCCAAAATTCCTGAAAACACCTGATATTTTGAAGTTAAGGCTGAGAGTGTTGACTTTTGCTCAGACGCTCTCAGCCCTCAGCCCTCATGTTTGGAGTTCACGAGTTTAAACGTCCCCACCCAAATTATTCCAAATGGACGTTACTTTCGGCTTCAAATGTCCAATGCTCTAATGATTGACGTCACTGGGCGTTAAAAAAACTTATTTTGTAAATGGTCCTTGACGCCAACTGACGCTCAATGGACATTTCAATTTCACTTTTCCACTGCCCACGTTTCTTCAATGTGACTGTTACAACGCGTAAAATATATTGTATTCAGCATTATTAGATATTCAGTGTAGAAACTAGCCTACAGTAATTAGAGAAGAACACCAGTCCAGTTGGTACTACTTCTTTGCAAAGGATTTTATATTCCTGAAAACTTGAAAAGAGGAAGGTAACGGTAAGGTTAACACCTTTTAATCTGTAAAGATTATTGATTGAATATAGTGTCTCTAACAAGAATAGATTTCAGTCATGGTTTAGGTTGCGTGAAAGTAGTAAATTGTTCTCTTTAGAATGTTTGATCTCTTTTGAATTTTGCTCTTCCTTAGACAATGAACCACCAGAGATAGTTTTTTGTCCAGATTCGCAAGTTGTAAAAACTGGTTCACAAAATACGGTGGTGACATGGAAACAGCCAAAATTCAAAGATAATTGTGGTGTGTATCCTGAATGTGATTTGGTTGTTACGTCTAATTACAGAAGTGGAGATTCTTTTAATTTAAATACAAAAGTTAATGTCCGGTACACAGCGCAGGATCCGTCATTCAAATCAAATACAGATTGCTCATTTGATATCAAAGTTGAAGGTTAGTATAGTTTTTTTGTATTTATTATTTATTAATTTATTAATTTTTCTCTTTTCTTTAATTCTTCACTGCTGCACGTCTGTGCTGTCTCCAAGTGGAAGCTACTTGATTTTAATACGTTCCCTTTTCTTATCCTTGGTCCATCTCTATTTTAATGAACCTCTATCTACTCTGTCCCCTGACTTAACAAAGGAAATAGATAAACAGTTCTTCTCACAGGTTTCCTTCGGTGCATATTGCAACAACTCAAATTTTATTTAATTACTTATTAGTTTTATTCTGATATTGCTACTTGCACCATTTCAACATTTCTATTTAAACGTTTTTTCATATTCCTAACTGACTGCTTTCTGTAGTGAAATAATATGAAACTAGTATTTGCTATGAGCCAAGCTTTTGCGCTTTGTCAGCCATAAGATTTGGAGAAAAACCTCCCCAACATTGAAGTTGTTTGGGTTTTAAGACTGTTCACCTTATTGTCCAAGACTAAAAGAGACATTAAAACGATGTAAAGGATGACGCATCTATGCTCAATAATTTTTAATTCTATTGTCATGAATTAATTTTTACATAAGAAATATGAAGGTTTTATTTCCCTTTACTAATAAATATTTGACTGCTTGAAGAATTATTGACAAGAGCTGTTATATACTGGTTAATATTTTTCTATGCTTCCCTAATGCTCAGTTTTTCACTAACATTGTTCATGTAATCCGTTGAACTAAATGGTTTTTGTTAAAAATTTCTTGCGTGTAGTTAATTAATGAAATAATTTTGAAACACTGCATCTGTGTGACTAAAATATATTTACATTTTGAAAACATTGAATCGATATTAGCCTACTTTGTTCCATATGGGACGGGGTGACAGCAGGTTTTACTATAATGCCACAAGGAAACAGAATTCATTCAATAAAAGTTGGATATCATTTTCATCAAATACAAAGACAAATATCTAAGTCCAATTAACACTTTAGTTGAGTCATGCTAGTGGAACGTGAGCACTTGGATTTATCTAAATTTGATTTCTGCTTCATAGAAAGTCACAGAAAGACAAATTTTATTGAAACATTTCTAAGAATGATACGAATTTCAGTGTATATGTGAAGTAAATCCAATCACTGTCAGTTACGAGAGTAAAACAGACTTAAAATTACACCACTAAATTTTTTTGTTAGATTCAAAAATTGTTATACAATCAACATTTTCTAGTTTTTGCATTGGCTGAAAAATTGATATTAATATAGGTATCTAATGTTGTATTGGAACAGCATTGATTTATATTTTAAGATAAGGTGCTCTTGCATACATCTTGTCTTCTTTTTTAGGTGAATCCTGTCCTAAGTTGGACGCGCCACGAAATGGCCTTATCCAAATTAATGACAAAATTGTGCAAGCTAGATGTCCAAACAAAGAAGGCTTTTATCCTGACAAAGCAATGACTCCATATTATTTTTGTTTCGATGCAGCAGCTGGATGGAGGACATCATTATTTCAGCCTATCAAGAAACTCCCTGATTGTGTAGGTAAGTGTCGAATGATTCTTGTTCTTTTGCCTGGCAGCTCAAATGACTAATACTATTTGCTGTGTAAGTGTTGCATCAATGGTTCTGCATTAAATTTGTTATGCTATGCAAAATGTCATCACGGATCACTTGTCTGCAATAAACGTTTAATTCATATTTTTCTTCAAGCCAAAAAACGAGCAAAAAAACGTATAAACAACAATGCCAAAAGAAGTAAATAGCAGTTTTTAGTAACCCCATAAATACCTTTCGTGGACTGCATTCCATGTTTTCTTAGCCTAGATCAGTCAGATGCTATTAAGATTTTTTATGTTTAAGGTAGCACCGATCGTTGAGCATTGATTTAACATCATTACACATTTTCATAAAATTATTCAACTTTCTCTTCATTGAATCCTCATAAAATTTTGAACAGTGTTTGTCTAAGAGTTGCTCTAAGTAACGATGTAAATTGTTTGTTAAAAAAATAAATTTTAGTGTGGGAAAATAGCGCTTAAAAAATTAGAAAGAAAAGCACAAAAAACAGCCGAAAAAAAGTTATAACACATCGCCATTGCAA
>JAYJMG010120218.1:0-14850 GCA_036873935.1 Stomotoca atra
TTTCGCATAAGCTAGCCGGGAAACTGAACCTGCTGTAACAGTAGAAGCTTGTAGATGGCGCGCGTCAAGCTAATTTGGCTGTTGTGCGAAAAAAAAAGAAGAAGAAAAAAAAAAACACGAAAACGGAGGAAACCAAAGCCTTTCTTGCTTACCGCAGAAAGTCAAAAACATGAACACGGACGAAACCAAAGCCTTTCTTGCTTACGCAGAAAGTCAATAAAGAAACAAGGGCAAGGATTAATTTAGCAATGAAGCATGAATTCCAAATATGTTAGCATTGTTAAACGAACACAAAATCTTACAAACCTGCAAACTCCCTCTGACACCGTACTGCGTGACAATTAAAACATTATTTGTATCTACGCATGCACCAAGAAATGTATTTATGTTATCATGGCGGATATCTCGCATCTAAAGAAGCAAGGAATATACTTATGCTATCATGACGGATATCTCGCATCTAAAGAAGCAAGGAATATATTTATGCTATCATGACGAGTATCTCGCATCTTAAGAACCAAGGAAATCAAAGTAACCTTAAAGTGTTTCAAGACACAGGAAGGAAGGAAATCTTTCGACTGTGGACAGAATATAAGGTATATGAGGTTCTGATATAGATGTCAACACACAAGTTGATCTTTTAGGGATCTTTTGAGGATATCTGCTGATGACAAATCTGAATCTTTTAAAACCGACAAAATGTTCTTGTATTCATGAGACATTTTCCATAGCCAGAACTGGGAGATATGGTATCTTTATTGCATATGTTTTAGGATGTCAAATAGAAGTAAAAATTAATAAATCACACCATTATAATAATGACCAACACGAACTATTATAATTTACCTGTTTTAGTTCCTTCAACACATTGCGATTTAATTCTACAGCTCTTTTGGTGACTCTTCTTACAGCAACGAAGTTTCCTTTATAAATAGCCACAGAAGTATACCTTTGCCTTGAAGCAATATCGGTACCATAACTATTGTAACTTTGCCGACCCTAAGCAACAGAAAATTCACAATCAACTTTTTCATGAATAGTGCTAGAGCTTATGTCTATGATAAAACAAAGAGGCTTCCAATAATTTTACTGTGAGTTTGTTTTGTTTTATGTTTTCTACTGAAAACAAAAATCCTTCCACTAAAACTCGGAACAAATGCAAATAACTTCATAGATATTCTTGGTAGCTCTGGGAAGAACTATGGTTATCAACGATGTTGATAAGACTTCAACATTTCGTTTATCCTTAAAATTAGCCGTTCAAGATGGTTTAAGCAAAGACTTCCATGCAATCACACTTTTAGTACATGCCAAAAGTAAGTTGAGGAAATCATTGACCTTGCAGCGCTCCAATCTCAACACATGATTACTTTATTGTGTAGTACGCCAGTGTTTGATTCACTCCTGACGAACATGGAATTTTTTGGAGCCGATTCGGTAATGTACATGACTTAAAGGCATACCGAACCAACGAATTTCATGTGTCCCACAAAATTCAAAGTTGAAGCGAGATAACTTCTCAACTAAAAGCATTGACTGGCAGCCTACAATTTACATGAAATTATATATTTTTTTGTACACACGAAGTTGAGGAGTTGCTGAAAATGCTGTAAAAGCTTGTTACATGGATTTAACAGAAGATAGTGGAGCAAGTGTTCTTCATGTGTTTGTGAAAAATGCTCTAGAAAGTGAACTGATTTTTAACAGAAAATTGGATAAAGTTCCATTGTCGCACTAAACGAAGCTTAGATTTTACTAATGGGTTTTAATAAAAAATTGTGACTCCATATGGGTAGTTCAGTATGTCTAAGATCATGTTCTGCTAAATATTTTGTCTTTCCGTCAGGAAAAAATATGGTTTTTAATGATGTTGGCACAAAATGAGACATACTGGCAAGCATTCGGAGAATTCAGTTCAGGCTTACTGTTAATATGACATATCAATTAACTGTCAATTTCTAAATTTAGCATATTTTTCGCCTTGCCTGTATACCCTTAATCCCATCAAATTTCGCGCACCACTAAATTTCGCGCGATTAATTTCCGCGCAGGCCCCAAACTTATATATTCGCGCAGGATAAATTTTCTATAGTTAAGGCTAAAACCCATAAAAAAGGGGTTTTAGGCTTATTTCGCGCAGGATTAATTTTCGCGCAGCTTTGTTGCACGAAAATTAATGGTGCGCGAAAATTGATGGGATTAAGGTAACTTTTGCGCAAGATTCGATTTGAGTACAAACTTTGAGAAATTCTATGTCATTCAGATTTCTGCAAAGTGAATGTTACAGCGTGTACAGCGTTTTCTTGTTTAAAGTTAGTTAAGAAAGATAAAAGAATAAAAATAAATTGAAGTTTCGTACTGCGCTACTCACAAAGCTTCCCAGCGAAGTTTGAGATGAGTGAAAATCTTGGAAGAATAGCGCATCAGAGTTTATCTTCCATAGTTGACTTGTTAATTCTCTTTCAAGCTTGTATTGTCTAAATACAAGGTACTTACATTATTATCCATATCAAAGTTGGGCTCTACTTTTGCATAAAATAGTGAAGTGAAGGCTTGAACAACACTGACTGGCCTAACATCATTCAAATAACTTTTTCACAATACCATAAAAAGATTTAGTCATTCCATTCCTTTATCAGTATGCACTATCAAGACCACTACGAAGTACGAACATACCTAAATTTCACAATTGGCAGAATGATCAACACAACACCAACAACTGTCAATGCAATAGAAACACCAAGAACGATAGATTCTAAAGATAAACACACAAAAAAGCTTCAAATTCAGATTAGCTTTCAATTATCGACTTGCTTGTGCACAGGTCTTCCCCTGATTAGTAGCTATGTCTCTTATGCAGAAACGATACAGCATTTGAATGGTTCACTAAACAAAAAATTGCTTTTGAAGTATTCATAGCAAAAGCTCCAATACAATGCTTCTTGCATCAGAGGCCTAGCTAAGTAGCAAATTGACAATTGAAAGGTTTTGACTGTGTTAAACGTTACAAATTACTCCACCAGGAATGATTTTAGCTCCTATGGTATTTACACTATTCCATTACAAATTCATTGTTTCATCAATCCAGTATAAAAGGTGAAATGAAAACATTCTGGTAACCATTTGGCAACATGTAAAACATAGTATTCATCATACACAGGTAAGTATCCATACCTTTTAAGGAATTCTTTTTCTCAACACATTTACTGCCATCAAACCCACACTCTGGTTCATCTTTAACATCTTCCAAATTTCCAACTGGCCAGTACATAGGGGCATCCTTGATAGGGGCATATGTAAATGTCCAGTCCCGCTGTTTGCTAACTGTGCCGTTCTTTCCAAGAACAGTTTTTTCTTCCCTTTTGAGTAACAGATCACCAATAGGTTCCATTTTAGGATAAGGATACTTGCAGCTTGGATCACCTGTGACGACATACATCAAGACAATAGAAACAAGGGTAACATGGTTGAAAAACCCGTGGAATAGTACAAGACAAGAATAAAAAACAACTAACGTAACAAAGGCATGTAGGATCCACCACTCATCTCACTCACTTGCAAACTTTTAACTTTAAATTTTAAACAAATTTTGTGTAAAGCAAGGCCATAGTTAGCAAAATTCAACCAAATAAATGTAAAAAAGAGAAGAGGGGTGAATTTTCCAGCTCTTTGGAACGCTGTCGTTAAAACAGTACATTAAAGGATGCAAATAAAGTTACAGACTATAATTGTTAAATAAAAAAGGTGTGTATTCGTGCATGCATGAGGGATCAAATTTAAGTGCTCAGTGATTCCCAACAATATTGTTCAAAACATTTTTCGAAAACTTTGCTGTTTTGACCAATACCATGAGACTTATTTTCAGTAGTGTGTTGTCAACATTAGTGCACATGTACAGCTTGTTCACTGAAGTAGTAGTAAAAATCTAAAAAAATCCTTGTCTATATACCATTGTTTTAGTGTATTTAAGTGTTTTAGTGTTTTAAAGTTCTTCGTGTAGAAGTTGGATGTAGTAAAAACATGTCATGGTCATGGTGTGTTACATAGGAGTGCATGTTATAGTGCATAGAGTGCTTTGCAGTGGATGGAAAAGAATAAAACTGTGCATGGAATAGTGTGTCTTAACACCATAGGTAGCTCAGAATAGACAGTTTTTGTGAAGAAAATACAAAGCAAAGTAGAAGAGATTAGACAGGTACGGAAGCCTTTGGGATGATAAAAGCAGAAAAGGAAATGGAATGGTGGTGGCATAGTCTATGTTGCATCCAGTATTGTGCCTGGTTTGAGAACTCAACACTGATGTTCATAAGGTTTAAGGGAGAAGCCAGTAATAGGTGCTTTTTTTCAAGTCATGAGAAGGAATAGATGAAAAACATCACTGTAAATTGAGCAACTAGCTCCGTAAAAAGCGAAGCACCTATTTGGAAGTAGCAGAGAATGACTTTTAAAGACCATGTGTTTGCGTAAAACATATTCTTAATGTGCCTATCTTTAAAATCTCTAACTATAAGATCCAAATGGCTATATTGCTTAGATGAGATACCTATATTTCCTAACTCTCATTAAAAAAAATAACTCATCCTAAAGTAATTCTTTATTTGCTGTCAGCCAAGACACCCTGATATTTTGCTGCCGAACATAAACACTTTAATTTTTGTTTTACTGGGTATTAAAGGAACATTATTAACCAAAACCCAATCAGAATATATGTTTTATTGATTGAGATCAAGAACGTTTCCTGCGCCAATGGAAGGTACTAACACTTTCTTCCATCTTTGTTTTTAATCTTTTATTAGTGACTGAATCTGACACAAGACTCTAATGAAGTATACAAACTAACAGCCAATGAAAAGATTCTGAGAAGTGTATTATCCAGTGACTGAATGATCTGACATACAAGGCAGCAGCGGCAGCTTCAAGAAAGATTTGCAAAATGTCAAATTCTTGACATATTTTATTTAATCAAAGAAACAAGAGATTCTGCATTAATTTTTCATCTATTGCAGGCACGTTAACATCCATAAAAATGTAAATAGCCCTGGAAAGAATAAAGGCTGCTATTAAATGCACCATAGACTAGCTGGATGGAGAAATATAAACGTGCAGTGCTGGCATTTTAGTGAAATAGTTACGTGCGTGCAGCTTATCAGGTGGATATTGAAGGAATGAAGCATGCATGGAGCAGTGCTGCATCATAGAATGTTCTTTACTTACGTTCCAACACAAGAAGACATTTGCATATAGGTGCCGTAGCTACAAAGTAAACGTGAAATCAATCACTGCAAAGGAAGCTAAACTGATGTTGGGGGTTCATGCCACGCGCTGGGAGTGTATCACTTATGCTATGGCAATTGCAGTGGAATGATACTGTTCCTGTGATGTGGCAGAAAAACTATACAAATCACAGTGGGCTTGTGTATATGTGTACGTAAAGGTAAATCATGAAAAGGTATACAAGATTTTTGAAAGGTTGCAAATAGGTTCAGTAAAACCAGGTTACTAATTAATGCTTTGCAACAACTACCATTTTTCTGAGCCTTTCTTCAACCTAACGATTGCCTTTCCATCTCAACAATAAAAAAAATTTAATAATATTATGATTTTGCGTTTTAAGAAATTATTGTTATTGTAAACTATTATTCATTGAGATTGTGATGCAGTAAAGCTCTTTTTCAGCATCAAAAAAAACTACATCACCACCACTCAATGTTCAGTGCTTAACGTCTCAAAAATTCTTAGAACCCAAAAAAAAAGAAAAAGAAAAAAAGAAAAAGAAAAAGAATGTTGACAAAATGCTAAAATTCATTTCAGAATGATATTTCTTACTAGTTTAATGTTTATTTTGGCCATAAGAGAAATAATGGCACCTGCTTTGCTGAAATCCTACCCATATTCAGCATTTAATAACGTAAAGTTGGAAGTTCAATGGAACACAATGCTTAAGATACGGACTTGTACATTTTGATAATGCACCAAATACAGCAATAACAACAAAAACAACAACAATAATGTTATGTTGATTGAATTTCCTTCCATATACCATCGCTAAAAAAATGCATTCTGTTAACTGAAGAATTATATTAGAGGAAAAAATCACACTGGTCACTTTTAAGGAACAAAAAATTCAAGACAGTTTGACAGTTTGCAGTGTTTAAAAACATCTGGTATAAAGCTTTTATTTCCACAAACAATGATCTCTTCCTTCCATCATGTTTTTGTTCTATTGTCTAGGTTTTATAAATACCTGTGATTTAAACAATTAAATAAGCAATAATGTTCCATCAAATTTTCAAAATGGCATAAACAATGGCAGGTTCCTGAAAACGCGCACACACACACACACACGCAAAAAAAAAAAAAATATCTGACTTTTGACATAAAATGGTGTATTTTATCTCAGTAAACATTGCATTGTTTGTGATGCCTACTACATCTTTTCTTATTGTTACAATGTCAAAAGAAACAATTTTGGCAGTGCTGTCATGAAAATTTAAGGACATTAATACACCAGAAAATGTGGCTATTTTTTTCATAAATGTTTGAAATAAAGCTGTATTCACATTGTAAAATATTGAAAATCACAAAATATGACACTATTAAATAAATAGAAAAATACATGCAATGCTTTTACCCTGATGATGTAATGTATGCGTGTCTCAGTTAAATCAAATCTTTTTACAACTTTTTTTGTTTTTGTTTAAAAAATGTATGTGTTTATGTATGTTTGAACACAACAAGATGAAGAAAAATTGCCAATAGTGACTTGGTACATGCAAGCGTGTGGGTGTCAATGGAGGAAAGAAATGGAAGTTACAGTCAGATGTATGTGACAAACACTATGTAACACACTATGACATTTTCATCAGTAGAAAACAACTATTTATTAGTGCAAGGTAAGTTCAGGTATAAATAACCATTGACAAATCATTCTAAATGCAAGTTGCATGAAAAACCGATGTCATATTCAATTAGTGTAAGTCAGAAAAGAACATTGCAACTGGTCTATCAATATTATCATAAAAACGAGAAGCACTTGGTAGCACATTTACGTTAACAGCAACTTCAAACAGTTCTTCATTATTAGTAAATTAGGAGCAATGAGCACATCAGAAGGACAATAATGGTGATGAAAAAATATCTATAACAAAATGAATGTTACTGACAAGCAGACATTAGTTCCGTTAGTATTTAATGGAGTCCATGAATATTAAACTTTTAAAAGTTATACACAACAATTTGATCATCTTTTTTGACATCTTTCTGGCACATGCATGAGACAACACGAAAAATTGATCATCAAAATATCTTCCAGCTTTACATCTTTTTAGAGAGACAATAAATTTTTGGTAATTGTTGGCAGTACTTTAAAATTAAATTATGATGGGCATAAGCTTGAACATATTTCTCAAGTAATTTGTAAAAATATTAAACATTTTATGTTGCATTATTATTAGTTAATTTTTTAATTGTTCAAACCTGATTGCGTGTTTTGACAACTACTGGGTTTGGCACCCTTTTCATAAACTACCCTTCGATTATTGGGGAAGCACACCACTAAAAAGGAAAATATTTCATGATTGTATAACGGAAATAATGCACACTCACTAATTGAAAAAACGGCAAGAGGTCAATATCTTAGAAAGTGTACTTACAATTTTAAGAAAAAATACGAAGCTTTGTAGAATTCTAGTTAAATAGCTCCAATAGCAATTTGTAAAGTAAATTGATATACAATATAGAAAGAAGAAAGAAGAAAAGCAACTAAGTAAAGAATACATACGTCGTTTTCCGAAATGATGAACTCTGAACGGATACTGGACTTCACCATTGCGATCAAAAAACATTTCATAACCATTGATACCTAACAATAAAATCATACTCAATACACATTGGCTGCATTTTTTACGGTCACCAATATGGTAAACATACATGCAGCACGTTTTTAAAAATACATAGAAAAGTAGCTTACTAGCAAAAACTCTGTTCTTTATGTTTTCCAATACTTGCATTCCATCATGATAATCGCCTCCGTTGCTAATGGTCTCATTGACAGCAATGGCGTAAAACATTATAGCATCATACAAATTTTGGGCATATTGAGGCGGCTAAGAAAATCAAAAAGAAAAGTTTATTAAGATTCAAATAATTGACGAAAAACCTCTTGATTCTTCAGCTTCTGAAGTACCCTGGACTTATTGAAGGTGGGTCCTAATAAATTAAGGATAGCAACTTTTACACTGTACTTGTATAATCACTGCAGGTAGCTTTTACAAAGTTTTTTTTTCAGGCATGCATTAAAATCTCAAAGCAGCAAGGCCTATAATTTGCACTCTTACAAGTTACTAAACCTTAAACACATAGGTTTTGGTGATTCTTCATAAAAACTTCCTTGACCAAATCAAAATTTAATAATGAACATAAAAATTTCCATACCCTGGAATTCATCCTTGACAAATTCGTCCTTGGAATATACCCTTCATATACAGTGCTGTTAAACATGGACTTCATGCCAAGTCGTACCCGTCTTTGAAAATCAACTAACGTGTGATTGGTTGTTTTTGCGGATACAGATGGTAATTTGGTCATCATTAACAATGTGACTTCCCATGCCTTGCATAAAAGATGGCTTCGTGCAATAAATCCTTGCAAATTTACATTGTGTTCCTCTTGGGCTGGAAATCAAACAAAAATAACATCAAATAAATACAACAATCAGTAAAAAGACAATCAATTGAAGTGCAAAATCAAACTTGAAAATAGCCAAGCAAACACTTCTACTTTTCTACTTCTATAAAAACTTTCTCTTAAAAAAAAATACTTTGGGGTGATTTTATCTTGAGTTTTAACTTACCTTAAAGCGTACTAATTTTCGCATGTATTCATTTTCGAGAGTAAAAAAAATTGTATTTCTCGAGTACTTATTTTTGAGTTTTTGAAAATTTTGCAGGTATAAATTTTCGCGAATTGCCAAAATGAAATTTCAAGGTATAAGCTCACACGAATGGACAAATATAACAAATTTAGTAGGGATAAAATTCAAAGACAAAGTTCGAGTGTCTTTATTTTCGCGAATGGCGTTTTGAAGAAAGATTCGCGTGTATTGATAAAAAATAAGTACACGCGAAAGTTAGTTCGCTTAAGGTAGACTTCTATCAGATAATGAAGCATGCACATGCAATCATTAGTAAAATAGAGTAAGAAATAAAAACAGCATTGTACCACAATGTTCTCTAAGTACTTGTGTGACCAAATCATTATTGGAATTTGTATTGGATAAATAGTGCTGCAAACATTTTAATACAAAAGATCTAGAGGCTACAATTATCAACATGTGTCTTGATATAAAAATGGAATAAAAAACATCAACACCGAGGCTCCTGTTACCAAACTTAATGTTTAATTAAGAGAATCAATGAGTCCCCATTGCTGAAGGTCTCTGTCAACATAATGCTCAAGTAAAATGATTATAACCATTTCTATTGGAAGAAGGCAATTTCCCTCAATGCGCAAGAAGGAGAGCAATAGACATAATCAGAGTTGAACAACACCTCAAACCCATTTGATGTAAACAAGCATGGTTAGGTCCTTAGTACTTCATTACATAAGTACGAAAACAAGTTCAGAAGTTAGTATGACGCAAAGAAATTAGAAAAGTTAGTATTAACTGTTTGTTGCTGCACCTGTAAATTTACCGAAATCAGCTAGTGTCCATTGGAATGTTTTAACTTGACGTGTTTGGCTACCATAAATATCAATCTCAAATGCAAGAAAGACATAATCGCCACCAACCAAATTCAACTCAGCAGCAGCAATCAGTGCTTCTTTCAAAACACGAACATTCATCAACAAAACAATAACTAAAAATAAAGATAAAGTAAGGGCATGCGATAAGATTCAGTCTCATATTTTGTTGATAACATCATCATTTTCATTTATAAATTTCAATATTATATTGCTAGGTTGTTTGCCAACATTTTTACAAAATTCTAACAAACCATAAATAATAGGTTATACAAATCAACTTCGTAGTATGCTCCTGACAAAGTACCCTATACCAGACAAAGTGTCAAAATAATCCTTTTGATTGTTTAGCGTAGCATTGGCTAGCATTAAAACAGACTTTATGCATCTCATTATGTTGAATCTTATGCCAAGAAGAGGCATCGGAAAACTTTCAAAATAAGCTTACTTCGCGCTTTCTGAGATATTCTTTTCATGTCTTCTAAAACAATCTTATAATGGTTTTGAAAGACATATTTTGTATATTCAGGAATCACTGCAGTTGCCAGCATTTCTTTTGCAAATCGTTCCTTGAAATCAGCATATGCCCTTGTATACAATGTAGACTGTTCAGTAATTACAGCAAATTTCTTCCATTTGTAATACTTTAAAAGTTCTTCTACAGCAGGGGTGAGCTGACGACCTATTGGTTCAGTTCTTGCAAACGTTGGATAAAGATCCTTTTTGGAGAGTTCTGGATCAATGCACATCTAAACAGAAAGCATTAAACAGCTCTATAATCATTATTTCAAATGTTTCTAGAAAAACACCTTTCAATTAAAGTTCAAGCGGATACATTCCATATTAATTAGTAAGCTACCTATCAGTAGGGGAAGCTTGAAGAATGAGAATAATGGTATATAGCTGATCTGTTTCATTGGCTTTCTGTGAAAAACTGTCCTCCAATCATTTTTTATTTCGTCAAGAAACCTTATTTAAGAAATATTATTAAGAAAGTTTGACAGGAATTTATTTTGAGAAACGGTAAAAATTGTATTTTTGGGGGGGGTAAATTAATTTGGCGGATTGCAGTTTTGTTTGTTACACTTAATTGACATTTGATTCAATTAAAAGACAATCATATTCCTTTGCAACTTGCAATAACCTATGGAGCACAGTTTGACTCACTCTTTTTTTTTGTAAAATCAGAGCTGTTTGTTTGTTTTTTCAATTTATTTACTGTGGGAAGTGTTTAGTTTAATTTTAATAATTAGCTTGACAGATTATTTTTTTTTTCAATTTTGGTGGGAACTTATTCTAGCGAAAATTAATTTTCTTAATTTTGACAGGAATTAATTTTGGCTGACAGTGAACACTTTTTATTTTGGCGGGAACTTATTTTAGTGGATTTGAAAAAAAGCCAATTCTACCAAAAAAAATTCTCGCCAAAATGCCTTCTACCTTTGAGGTATTCAAATTAGCTTTGAAGCCAAGAACCCTTTTAGGATGAAAACCAACAATAACTTTTATTCTCAATAACCTCGTTATGAAACTCACCAAAATTGACAGTTCTAGAAGTGAAATATAGCAAAATTTTAGGATCACACTCGCTGATAACGTCACAATTTTGTGTCTTCTGGAAAAACAAATACTTCATCTTTTAAAGTGGACATAGCAAAATCGATTACTTAATTCATGCAAACAGAACGAAATGGAACAAAAGCAAAAACAAATTATCTATATGCATTAGATGCAGAGATGGTCTCAATAATGAATTTGTATCTCATTTTAGCAGTCCTGGCAACTGTTAGTTCTTCTACCTTATCGCATGGACTTCTGTACAACAATTGCGATAACCTGAGGGAATTAGTAGTGAAATGTGGCCTCACAACTAATGTCCTTGGGACTGTGCAGATAAGATCCAGTTATCCTCGGACCACTGGCTCACAATCTTAGTTACTCAGTCACTGGTCATTTTGAAAAAAACAAAATACTTGCCATGGAGGCAATGCATACAACAAAGGACTGTCATGCTTATTAGGTATTTGTTCAAAAAAAAAAAGCTTCAAAGATCAATTGCTTTTTTTATTGACTTCCTTCATTTTTAACTCCAAATTGACACTGTAAGTTTGAGGAACAAGTATTTAGAGCTTGTTAACCATAAAATAAACAAGCTTTTTTGTCATTGCAAATATTTGCATAGCATGAGTGAGAAATAATGAGCTGTGATTAAAATCCCATAATAACATAATTGGCAAAACCAAAACAAAATTACACATGCAATGCCAAGAGAGGCAGTTAACAAGAAAGATGACAGGTAGTATAACTTTACAGAATTTGTGAATTTAATGAGAACTGACAAGATAAAAGCATGATAGTGACTAATTATGTATCTGTGAGCTATTAAACTTGAATTTTGCTTTCCTGTAGTCATGAATGAAATAATTAGGAGTGATTACTGCTAACAATAAAACCATTTCTTCATGAGCAATTAATTGAGACATACATCTTAACTCAATAAATGTGCTTCAAAGCAAGACAAGCTCGACAGGAAATATAAAAATATTTGAAGAGCAACCAGGTAATATGCCCCATGTTACGGGAAATTATGATAAATTGCTTTTTCTTTCAACTAAGAAAAACAAAAATGAAGAAACCTATTACAATTACAATACATAACATGAACTTTTTTTAGTTGCGTCAACAAAGTACTGTTTTCTTTTTCATCCCTCACATATAGACTAATGTTTTCATTAAAATTGGATATTTTTCTAGCAGAAGTAGTTTATTTACATAAATCGGGCACATTGTCTGCGCTGAAGTAGTAAAGGCTTCAAAATGCCTGAGAATAAAGTGGTTGAAAAACGTTTAAGTATAACCTTTCACTCAAATTCAGAGATTGATAGCTGAAGGATTGAGCAACATTTCAATTAAAACTAGTTCTAATTCATTGCATTTAAGCAATGATTGGCCAAACATAGATAAGTAACAATAAGAAAAGGATCGTCTTTATTTTAGTCCATGAATTGTTAATGCAACAATTTGTGTTCTTCTTGTAAGTGTACTACAAAGCTGATCAATTTAAAGCGAATTGAGTAACACCTTTTCATGAGCTAACCTCAAGGAAGTGCAACAACAACAACTAAAAAAAGAATCTTTGTGTAAAAATAAAATGTGGGGATAAAACCAAATGTACCTCAACATGATATTTTCATTTGTTTCACAATACATTTTCATCTTTATGACAAATGTGACATTCAAGGACGCATATCATCATAGCCAACAACATTTATTTATTATATTCAATTTTTTACAATCAAAACAGGAAAACTGAATCATGCATCACAAGCATCATCAGTAGTAGCCAAATGTCAAAAGAATTTCATTGTTTCTAACTTCATAGAACATATAAAAGGTAAAGTCAGATATTGTAAATCCAAAGCAAAACAAAGTCGCCCTTCCAAAGACAAACTTTATTAAAGTAGGTTAAAACTTTTTCTCATTTCAATACCATGTAAAATAACATTAAAGTTCCAAAACAGTTTTAGTATCAAATCATTGCAAGTAGAGAAAAAAAATACAATATCATTCGAGGGATTAAGAAATTTTCAAAGTTTTCAAAAATTTTGTGCGCTTTTTACATTTACATTACATTACATTTTTTTCAATAAGCATGTCTGCTTCTATTTTTATTGGTTTTGTTACTCTACAAAGGCAAATACACAAACAGTTGCACATGAAAATGAAACAAAAAGGAATTAAAATTAACATAAATATTGGAATTCACACTGATCCAACTTAATCCAAACTTTCAATCAACTTTAATAGAATCGCTACCGTAAAGTTTATCTGTTGGCACACGAAACGAAAAATAAAACTGTAAGGTGATTCATTTAGTAAATAGAATTAAAACGTGGAAATACATTGGAAAGTTTCTACATGAGGTGAGCCTTAGTCACTGTGTTTCACCAGAGTGGACACTATCTGGAAATATTGTCGCTTACTTCCAACATTAATAGGCAATTATGTAGATTAAGGCCATTGCTTAAAATGTAAATGTAAATGAAAAGATGTCCATCAAGATATCCATCTTATTATTTATGCTACAGTATATAAGTCAATTCAAGACCACCTTAACTCTTTTGTCTTTCTATGTTTTGCTTTGTCTTTCATTTTATATTTTTTTGGAACAACATAGATTAAGTTTTCGGTATTTTAAGATCTTTACTAAGCTGGCCTGCGCATGTGATGGATGATCTTTTTTGAGACATTGAAATAATTTGGAACAGACATAATATTGTACACAAAATCATTAAAAAGAAAAGAATAATGTAAAAAAACCAAAAAAACTTTTACCTCCGATAAAAGTGCATTTTATACAATTTAGTTTTATTTTTCATCATTACTTCTTCGGCACTTTAGAAATGTTTAGCCTCTGTTATAGGTAACTGCAAGTGCTTTAGAAAAAAATATTACATTTAGATAATAAACACGTTATTCACCAGTCTTCACTGTTTCCCCTCTTAAGAAAACATTTACCATCAGAAATCCAAACATCTATGTCTCCTTTGCAAAATGTGATCAGGTAGAATCTTCTTTCAAAATAAACATAAAAAAAATCAGAAACATCAGGAATTATGAAGATAAGAAATGGAAAGACACACAATTTGAATGGCGTATTCCAATCATTAGAAACGCATTGAGCTATTAAAATATGAAAAATATATACATCAACCTTTCACTCTTCAGGAACAAAGATATTAAAAAAATAAGAAAAAAGGAACACATTTAACAGAGAGCGCCCTTGCTTGTTTGCTTGTATGTTTCTTAAATGTTTCAGACTCTCTTAATAAAGGTACATAGTAGTCAAATATTATGTAAACAATCATAACACACTGTTTCAAACTCAATTTCATCCAACATTTTCACCTCTAATACATTTTCTGGCTCAATGAATTGACATTGAATAAGACAGCAGTGCAAATTCTCAAAAATAATAAAAAATGCATCAAGATGGAGCTACATAACAACTTAAAAAATAGATTTTAAAAAGGCTAAAGCTTGTTTTCCACCAGTGCGAAATCTCTTATCGCTCTACGATTTCTGACCTTTTGATCTTTTAGAACACTG
>JAYJMG010120329.1:0-14833 GCA_036873935.1 Stomotoca atra
CTATGGTTTCAAGCAAGCAATAATTAAATTAAAATGAATCACATCGAAGACCCCCTTCATACTTCATTTAAGATCGATCACTATGGTACGAAAAACTTTAAAACGCTTCTCCTCTGGCATAATAAATCATCATTATTATACTCAGTTGTAAATGACTTGAAAATGCTAAGGTTTTCGATAAAAAGTCATAAGACTCTCGCCTGGAAGTCCCGTCGCCTCCAAAATCGAACGATGTACACAGTACACGAAATCGTTCATAACTCGGAGTAGGAGTAGTAGGAGTAGTAGGAGAAACACGGGTATTTTAAGGACTTTAGTCTCCATCGGGGTCCTAAAGTCAAAAAGCTCTGAAGATTTGGTCTCATCGAGTTTTAAACATTAATCAAAATGATGTACAGGATCATAAACTTTTGAAGAATGGTTACTGAGATATTCGACATCAATCAAAAGTATGTACAGGATCATATACTTTTGAAGAATGGTTACTGAGATATTCGACGTCAATGATTCTCATTCATGGTGATGTCACGTCAGGACAACATGTAAACATACTACCAAAAGTTAAACTTTACCCATGTGAAACGAGAAACCCAGAAGATATCAAGTATCACCCCTGGCTTTTAAGGTGCAGGCTCCAAATTTAGGAGTGCGAAAGCAAATACATCAGTTTCATAAAAATTGTTGGTAAACATCCTTGGTCGTAAGTCTGATGGATTTTTGACTTTCTGCGTTAGCACGAAAGGCTTTGGTTTCCTCTGAGTTTGTGTTTTTGACTTTCTGCAGTAGCAATGATGAAACTTACGATTTTTAAAAAATCCGGAATATTTTGTTCTGCAAACAACAATACGAGAGAAGCAAGTAATTGATCAGCTTGAGTGGGGAAAAGTTTTTGAATTTGAACTTATTTGACCTGAGCAGCTACGTTACTTGCGTGGGAACTCGTATAACAGCGTGAAAATGCAGCAAAATGCAAAACTATTATATCTTGTTATAGATATTTTCACTTATATGCATTATTAAAGTAACTGATCTGTACCAGGAATATGTTTCTCCAAATATGTAGAGAACATTTTTCTATTCACTCACTTTTCGGAAACGTCACGACTCAAAAAAAATATCATAAAATCCGGATATATCCGGAAAAGTTTCATCATTGGGTAGCAAGAAAGGCTTTGGTTTCGTCCGTTTTCGTGTTTTTTGACTTTCTGCGTAGTAAAGAAAGGATTTGGTTTCGTCTGTTTTCATGTTTTTTTGTATTTTTCCTTTTATCAGTCAGATTAGCTTGACGCGCTGAACATTAGACTGGATACCAACAAAAAACTTAAAAATCACAATATCTCCCAAACGAAGCATCATTATGGGTTGGAATTTGACAGGTGTCATCCTTAATTCAAGGTCTTTGTCTCAAATGCAACATTTTGGACTACACCCTTTGATGACGTCACAATTTGAGTAAATTTGGTACTGGGCGTTTATCTTTAATATCTGCACAACAATGCATTGTTAAGCCACCAAATTTGGCAGGTGGCATCATTTCCATGAGTACTTTGACAATGAAATAAATTTTGTGACCTGGCTTATTGATGACTTAATAAATAGGCCCAATTGAGCCTTAAATCAGAAAATGGTCTTGGACCCTTATTTCGGCCAAAAATAAACAATGCTCCGTCTTTCTCAAAAATTTGAACAAGGAACAAATCGTGGGTGCTTATTTCGATTTTGGGTATCTTTCTTCTAATTTCAAACCGGTTTGGGTCCGAATGATACTGAAAGTTTAATTCTGGTTTCTCTGAGAAAATTGGCTTTGTAAGCAAAAAGCAGAAAGTCTTCTGCCCACAGAGTCAGTTTTTTTGTTATAAACTACAATCACAGGAGACAGGAGGATCACGATTAATAGATAAAGTTCAGCCAAAACCACATCAATAATTTTTGGCAACACAAAGATGTATTCAAGTCCAGAAATATCAAAATTAAAAGAACAATTCTTTTTTGGAAAATATACCTTTCAAACACCTATCAAAACACCTATCAAATGTTCTAAAGAGTAGCCAAAAAAGCAAGCAAACACAGAAAAACAGTTGAGACCAAGGAGCAAACAACACCAATATACTTACATATCTTATTTCTGGATCAGGTGAATTGTCATAAACAACTTTTCCAAGGATAACAGATGATTTATGTGGTGGATTGACTTCTCGGTCTAGAGTTATTAGAATCACATTTCAAATTTATGCACAGCAATCATGAGAATTTTTCCATAGAAAGACATCCTTCTGACAACCTTTATGGTTTGAAATGTTAATGAAAGTTTGACTCAGATTATAAATGAAAGTTCTCCAATGAGTGACACAATCAGACTTCCAGTTAAGACACACTATTTATCAGTATCAAAAATATGATAAATATTTTTAGAGGCATAAAATTTTACACAAAAAATGATGACGAGAAGAGACAACATTATTATATTAGTGGTACTTTCTTTAGCCACTGCTTAACATCATCAGACTAATTTACGATTGAAATATTCCCTAAATGTTATAATCTTTTTACGTAAATGTAAATTGTAGAATGTGTTTGTTCCATATTAAAAGACTTCCAAGAGGTTTCAGGTTATCAGACTAACCCATTCACAACAAAGTCATAAATACCCACGCAGTCACGAGATACGTGGCTGAAAAAACGTTTTTAAATGGGCTAAGCTGAGTGCGGGAGGAATTTGAAACTTCACTAAATCAGAAAAAAACATTCAAACCTTTTTTAAAAAGTAATTCTGGTCGTGGTGGTGTGTAAAGGATATGATATGGTCTTTGTGTTAACACTTGCATTTCAATTGGCCTATATTATAAAACAACCAAATTTCTTAATATTAAAAAAGCTAACAAAAACTACACTTCTCTCCATGTATAATTAAAAGCATTACCATCTAGGACCTGCGTGTGAAGCTGATTTAAGTGCATACAAGTCCCTGGGTTGACGTAAACAGGTTATCTAAAAATAAGAACATCCTTCAGATCATTAAAACATCATCTCATTGAACAGACAGCCATGTTCTAACTATTTTAAGGGTCATCCCATCAAAGAAAGTTTTTGAACCAATTTTTTCTCAGATTACAGCAGTCACACCAAAATATCATGGACATAATTGCTTCAGAGAATTATTCTAGTTCATGCAATTTAAATACCCTAGGTCAGCAGAAACCTATGTGTTCCTGTCTTTCACAGTCAAAAGAAGTCAATCGCTTTCAATAAGATGTAAACCTAAAGAAACATTTATAAATTTATAAATGGGGTTATGATCACATGTTGTTTGTTTTTATTTACAATTTCAATTTCAATGTCGTAGTATTAGTAAGTAGTCAAATTTATAAATTCTTTGTTTACGGAAGTGGAAAGAAATGTAGAAAGTTAAGCTAATTTTTTATTTCTATTTATTTCTATTTATTTTCATTAAAATCATGATAGTTCTGTATTCAAATGGATGGTAAAACAGTAAAAAATTATTAGTCTTTTCCGACAGCTAGTATACAGCTAGTACAGCAAGATTTAGTGCCAATTCGTCTAGACAACTAAGACATATTTACCACAGGCTCGATAAAAAGAAGATAATTATATTTGGAAAAACACATGTATGAAATTACTAAGCCTATACTAACTGTTTATGAGGGCATTACCGGAGAATATTTACTAACGTCAAAGTAAAGCCTGAGCTTGCAAGGACATTACCTAAACCATCACCCAACAGGATTTTATTATTATCATAATGGGCCCTGCTACGCCGGTGATAAAGAACTTTACATAACTTCTTCATGCCCCTAAATATTTACCCTGATTGCATCGAAAAAGCATCTGAGATTTCCTATACCCGTAACCAAAACGTAGGTACAAAAAGTCAGTGAAGTCAGTGAAGCATGTTAACCCAAAAAAAATGAAGCAAATTTCTTTCTTTAACTCCCGCCCAGTTCAATAGAGAACTTTGTCTTGCAAATGTTTTGTCTAATAACCTTTGGCAGAAAGTTAGTGCGACATGAGAGTTATCATGAGAGATATTTGTAAGTGAAAGGCCTTGAACGCACACCTACCTCACCATGCTGGCAAAAGGGCAAGATTGCTGACCAACTGCTTAATTCTTTGTTTCTTGCTAACCAAAAAATGCATGCATGCAATTTTGTGGCAATCATACTGTTTAAAATAATTCTCTGCCAAAACAAACATGAATTTTAAATGACATTTTCACTGTTAAATATTTTTCTGTTCATCTCTCCCTTCAAAGGACTTTTGGCGCTGAATCCGTCAGTCATGTCGTAGGCCATTTAAAATATTGATTAAAATATTTACAGAATCCTCTCAGTGATAACGCTAATATGCCTCCAATATGAGATTTGATTAAAAGCCATCCTGTCCCACTAAATGTTGCATAGCAATTTTGACCAGACCAAAGTTATTATGTAGCAGTACGAAAGATGTATTAAGGATCTGATTCTTAAAGCTGACCTATACTTTAGTTGATTAAACTTCTAATCTATCAAAAACAGTTTTCACTCACTTTTTGTCCATTTTTTTCTGTAAAAACAAGCTGAGTAGTTCGATAATTTGCTTCAAATAATTTCGGTATCCAACCTGCATAAAAAAGTAAATTTCATAACACATACCATATAAGCATGTAAAGTCACTGGCAATACCTAAAAATATCAAATCCATAGAATAACATTGGTGAAATGCTGAACCCTTAGAGAATACTTAGGATCAGAATCTATTGAAAAGACAAAAAATTTGCACGTACATAAACTTTGGTGAATCAATCAAATAAGACTTTTTTTTGCGAGCATGAACTTTCGTGAATGACCAAGTCAAGCAACTTCTTTTTTTTTAAAAAGAAAATGAATTTAGTGGCTTTTCCTAGATAATTCAGTGAGAATAAAGAAAAAATGAACATAATATCAACTGGTCTTTACGTATAGTTCTAGTTTGCGAAAGAAACTTTGCCCAAAAGTTGGGTAAAAATGCAACAGAGTTGTTTCTTTCCGTTTGTACTTTTCTGCATTTTTTCTTTGCCAGTCAGAAGAGCGCTGTCAGGCCGAACAAAGTATGTGCGGAAATCTTTTGTTATTTTGTATTTCCTGAGTTACAGAATATTTTCTATTTGCACATCTTTTCCTTTCCAAACGTTGTCAGTTGGAAGCCTTTACCTCAAGAACCAATCAAAATCAAGAATTTTCCACACAAACTTTGGTGCGCATATCATGCTTCTATCATGTGCAAAAATTTTTAAGGAAACCAATGATTTTTTAAAAAGTTTAAAAAACGTCGCCCTCAATAAACGCCGCACCTTTAGATGCAACGTTTAGTAGAAAAACCCTGCAAGTTGTGGTGTGGTGTTGAATGAAAAATTGAGGATAATGTAAAAAAAGACACGTTTAATAAACCAGTTTTACTTCTTTTCGTTCATGAAATTCACCGATCTCCAGTGGCAAATAAACAAATTTTGCTTTCGTTTTTCCAGTTCTTCATACAGTGTATTCCTCCTTTGAAATAAACCGGTGTTTAAAAGAGGAAGTACGGTAGAAAATTTCACACTTTTCAAATTTCATGTGAAAACAGGGTTACACCTACCTTAAGTCGTCTTTTGAGCATGTTTTTTATTTTGAAAAATTTTCCTTTTTTTTTCTTATTTCATTTAATAAGTTATCATTGGAAAGCTTATTAAGAATACTTTCATATGAAATAAATTTCAAAAATTATTTTTTTAAAAAACAAACGTTATGTTTGATGGCCCTTTTTTCACTAAGTTCCTTTATCATTGATCATTTATTGTTGATACCGTCCGATTGATTCCTAATATGTGAATGTACAGTGCGACAATCATTAATTATTGTGCAAGTACAAAATCTCTGAAAAATGCATTGGTATCAACAAATTATGGCCTAAGATAAAACAAAAACTGCTTCGAAAAATCTGCAATATTCGCGAAATTTGTGAAAGTTGCTGATCCTAAAGTACCGGAAAACTTTCGTCAGAGAAACTTTTATAATTTTTAGGCATTTGCGTGAAAATTTATCCATGCAAAATTTTGCTTTTGTTGCGTTCTCCAAATAAATTAGGTTTGCGATATTGGAATGTTTATCTTGCGAAAGTTTCTCAAATTAAATTAATTTATGGCAGTAAAAAATGTTAAAAACTATATATATTTTGTGTAAAATGTGTCTTTTACATACTCTAAAAAAATGTTTTGACTGGCAAACCGTAGACAGCAAATTAACACATTATCTCTCAAATTAACACAGCATCTCTCAAGAGACATTTAAGTATTCCAGGATTAAATTCATTGAGCCCTAGCAATGAAATCCATGAAGTTCATAACCGTGGTAACACATAAGATAACTGTTGTACGTACCACTTTCTGTTGCAACAACAGGTCCATATCTTTCTTCTTCATCATCTTCTTCGTATCCATCTTCAGTACACATTATCTATTCATTTGAGTAGAAATCCAGCTGCAGTATTCTGCATGGGAAAAATGATAAATAAATGATGAATGTGGATCCACAAAGGAAGACAAGAAAATAAAATAAAAAATAAAAATGTTAGTGAATGAAAATTTCCGACTTTGCAGATGTAATTTTGTGCAAAACAGATTAGGAGCGCTTTAATTGATATTCCCTCAATTTTTTACACCCTTGTCCTATCTACTTGGCAGCACAATAAATACATATATATAAAAATATACATACACAAAAAAAATTATTATTATAGTGCAATGCATAAAATTTCTTCACCTAGTAAGCCATACTTTTTTGTTTCCTAGTAAGCAATAAGCCTATGTATATTTTGTTTTCCTAGTAAGTTCCATACTAAAGCAACTCTCCGAACTAGCTGACCTGTATGATTCTCTGGAACCACTGTTGTCTGTCTGTTATCCTTATTATTGTCAAGATAAACTTGTCATTATTTACAATTTTCAAAAAACAAATAGCCAATGGTTATAGAAATGCATTTCACACCTCGTATGCAATGTCACGATGCTGATAATTTCGTGTTTCTTTCACATGCTTTTCTTATATATTTCAAGCCCTTAACAATTGTCAATGCCTTAGTAAAACTTTGTCGTTTAACTTGATACTCTAATACGCTGTAAAGAATACTTTATTTAGCACATCTTATTGCAAAACTGATTGTTGTCTCTAATTTCATGACCATAAAAACAAATGATTTTCATTACTGTTTGCTTTGTACATGAAATAATATAAACCAGACACACTTTAAAATAAAATAATTTTATAGATAATATATGGAGCTAAACGAAGTGTCAAGCTGGTGATAAAATAATGCTATCTGGAATGAACTTTTCAACCTGAATTATGAAGCAACTGAGTCAAGTCTGCTTTACTGTTCAGTGGCTTTTAATGGAAACAACCTTAATAAACATAAGCAATAACTTCTATAATAATATCAACTATCAATAGGTAAATATCAAAATAATAAATTTGGTGTTAATAGCAGTATAAATGTGTGCTCATAATTGCAAAAATTACAAGATAACAGACAACAATACACTTTATGAAGAAGATTGATGCAAAATAAAAACTAGAAGAAAAACAAACATCATCTGTACAAAGTTTTTATTTGGTTCCTAAGTATGTGCAAGTGATGAAATCTCCATAACTCATAACGACTCATAACAATCTGTGACATTGTTGCTTACACTCTGCATTCTATGAGTCTGCAATTATGGAATTTCACGGCATTAACATTTGATCACCAAAGCAACCAGACATGAGCTAATCACTTACAAAAATATTACACAGCCAACAAACTTCATGCTTCAAGTTACCTTACTTACCTGCTTCATGTTACCTATACATAATAACAAATCCAATAATTGTTTTACATAATTCAATTTTAAACAACAGAATAATTAAAAAATACAACAATACAGTCATTATTATTGTTAGTCCTGTGTGTGAAAAACATTTTTCAATGACAAAAGATCTTTCTGTTCTTTTGTCTCCAAAGACAATTGCAAAAGCAAAATATATCATTAACAATTCTACCAACAGTGGCTAATAAAAAGTTAAAACAATTTTATTTTGCTATTATGTAGATCATAACTTAATCATATGTCACAACTTATACGACTTGGTAAATAAAAGTAACAAAAATAAAAAAACCTTTGCACTACAATATACTAAGTAAATAAGCTGAAAAACTGAGCAAACATTAGGTGAGTGAAGATATTTTTTTACTGATAGCTGAAAAAATACTTTCACAATCAAAGGCTACTGTTTTATCTTAGCAGTCTACTTCAACTGAAATCCACATTGTAAAGATCAAGAATTTTTACTACTATTGTGATAAATGGGTTGAGTTCATAAGTTCTTCTATGCTGCAAAACATTTCATTATACCTTTTAACACTTCAAGATAAAAACTCCTGAAATAGACACTAATATTTGAAATAAATAATAGGGTTTTCATTGCATATAAAACCATTTTTTCACATTTTGATAATTACCAGTCTAGACTCAGATCATTCTTTATATCGATTAACAAATGGAAATAAAAATCATTTTGATCAAATACTAAGTAAAAAATGTAAACAAAACTACTTTGCACTTACTAACCATACGGACGGGCTTACTATTTGTCTCATTTGATATCTATATTGCCAATGAACAACAAAGGTATCCTGAGTTCTTAACAAGAATAATTACCGGAGTTATTGGAATCATATTTTGCTAATGAAAATTTATCTATTGAATTTGTTTGCAAATATTTAGTTCATTTTTCCCTCAACCTCATTCCCAGGGCTTCTTTCTGCTTTTTTATAGATGGGTGGAAAGAAGCCCTGGGAACGAGGTTGTTCTTTTCTCTCTTCATCTTAAAAAGTCTTGAATTAATACAGTGATATGTTGCGGGTATAACCAAATGTTGGTGAACACAAAGAAGGATTGGCAACATGTATATCAACAAGCAATCAGGTTTTATAATGTCTACTAGATCTTCCTGTTCATCACACAGAAAAAATATAAATATAATGTAAAACCCATACAATCACAAATTAGGTTTTCCGAGATCACAACAGTTATGCTATTTGACACTCCCGCTAACAAACCAATCTGGAAGAAACCGTTCGCTTCCATCATCAACCCTATCAACGGTAATTTCTTCAAATGGATAGTTAAAATTTAACATATACACTGTATTAACATCGTCATGAGTTACTACAATTTTTAACCAACTGAGAAGTGAATCAAGAAAATTCATGCATACATCCGCTTGCCACTGGTTCGGGTACTGTTTGCATATTTTCGGTATATTGATTGTGTCATAAGTTTTTAACTCAGATACAATTCCGTTATCGTTCCTCATTCCCACAATAACTTCTGGAACTCCGGCTAGGAAACTTTGTCCCCAAATTTTGAGAAGTTTGTAGCGAGAAAAATTGAAATTCTGCTTATAACTGTTCATGAATCGTGTTGTTTTCAACTCAATATAATTAGAAGGTGGTTTGCCTTGATGTCCTTTCTGACAGCAATCAACTTCACATCCAAGCACTATTGAATGACCATTTAAACGTGTCCGGATAATTGAGCAAAATGCTTCATTAGTATTCACAACATTTGTAACCTTCTCTTGAGAGCGTTCACCTAAAAATATCAAATCAAAATAAAACTCAAGGACAAGGTTATAGGAAGATACCTAATTCTGGTTTTGTTCACGTGAAGTTCAAAATGTTCTGTGAAGTACTTTAATACCACAACCACACATACAACATTTGCTTTTTATCGCACTGGGTAGCATAAACTTTTTGTTTGTTTCTGTACTCATTAGCTTAATTGTTTATTTAAATAGAAGTATTTCCCATTTACTGTCATCACATATGGGTGGGCTTATTCAAACAAAGAAACATGCTGTAAACTGGGCATTTATTAAGACCGCAATACAAATTGATTTCTATTCTTCTTTTCAAATTAGCATGGGTATTACCTTCAACTGGTTCAGTTACAAAATCTTCAAATTTATAACCCCAGTAGCACATCTCACGCCCTCTGTCATCTCGATTCATTCGATCATTTCTTGATTTCTCGGTTTCTACTTCACTAAGATATATCGTACCATTGAATAACGTGGCAGCTATTTTCCATGGTTCCCTCATTTCGTATGGTGTGCAAAGAAATTTGGTAAAATGACCTCTCCAGGTAATAAAATCTGTGTTTAAGCTGAAAACATAAAAACATAAATGGTTTTATGCACTAGTCCTTTCAAACAAGCTGGAGAAATGTCACATTTTATTACAATCAAATTCAATTACAAAATTATTTTTCAGAAACAGTCGCTACATATCATGTCAAGAAAAGTCTTCACAGAATTTGGCACTTTTTTATGATATGTATATTTCTCATAAAAAGAGACTTCTATTAACAAACAAAAATGGTTTATCTTTACCTTTCATGTTGTTCATTAGATTCACTTTCTGTGTTCAATTTAAATTTACTTCTATTTTTGCTGAGCCAAGTGAGCAAGTGAGTCAAACGTTCTTTGATATCATCATCTTTTTGAACGCATGTACTATATCCTTCTCTCAAATTGAATTTAAAAGGTTTACTGGGTGGTGGTGTATAATATCTCATTTGTCGTCTATCATGGTGAAATTTACGTTGCCCGTCTAAAGAAAAGCTTCCCACTTCAGAAGGCTTTCGGAAAAACGGACAACTTCCAACAAATCTGTCAATTGGCGTCACCGGAAAACTATTAGAAGTCAAAGTAGTTTGTTTCACTTTCTTTGGCGGTGAATGAGAATTTTCAACTCCTTCTTTTTTTGAGAAGGATCTTTTCATCATTATTTTTATTGCTATTTTTTTCACTAAGGCAAAATACTCTAAAAAATGAAAACAACAATTATACAATTCATGCATCCTCTTTGAAGAGAATATCTCTTATTGCATAAAGAAGCATTCTTAGAAATTCAGATTCAATTTGAAGATTTCACATAAAAAAAGGAACGCAGACCTCTTATTTCCTGAGTCACCCGAGGTAGGGAAGTAAGGTATTTTTACAAATCTGGGAAATGTTTCAATGAGAAGTTTAGTCAAAATAGTGATTTCAAATAAAGTGAAAATTTTATTTCTTGTCATGAGAAAGAAAGAAAGATTTTGAAATCAAAAGGGGAAGACTTGCATGGAACAAGAAAACACAGAAGACAAGTGCGCAGGACAAGCATGATTGTGTTGTCGGTCTAAAAGGGAAATGTGGAAAATATGAATAGAATATCTTTTTACTTTAAACATTGAGATGAGTTCAAAGCTTGCTATGTAAGGTAACAGTAAAAACCAGTCAGTCTTAAAAATAACAAGGGAATGCTCTAGTGCCTTGTAGGCAATAAAATTGTTGAAGTTTTGAAGAATTTGATCAATGAAACTTGATTTAGAAATTTGTTTAAAAACAATCTGTTCTTTCAATCCCAAGTTTTAGCAAAACTTCAAATGATTGAGGTTTTTAACGTTCTAGGGGAATAGAAAATCACTTTGAATAACCAAGTAATTTGATTAAGCGGAATTGGAATAAGTGAGAGGAATTGAAAAGAACTTTAGTTCAGATGAGTTGATTTTCTTACAGGGAAAAATGGAGAAAGAGAAAGAAATTGTTGTTGCAAAGGCCTAATTCTTCTTTGGACATTTTGTAATATTAAAGTTGTCAACAATGTAAAAAGACATCAATGAAATAGAAAATAAAACAATATAAGCATTTTCTTTATTAGAAAAGAAAGTATCGCTCGCTACAATTGGTTGTGTCTGAAATGCTTGTTGTTTGCTGCAAAGGATTACACTTTTACAGTCATCGAACATTAGATATTTGAAATCATCGCAGATATAAGCTGAACAACCCTTCATTAATGACTTCTACCTTTTTCAGGGTTTTTTCATATTTTTTCATATTTTTGAAAATATGCTATGATGGTTAAAAGAAGCCATGACGCTGCCACGCTTATACAATGATAAACAGGATTACCAGAAGCTTGTACATTTCACATGCTTACAAGTTTTCGACTACCAGATGCTTAAAAGATCTGAGGAATTGGAAAAATTCTTTACTAAGTATTTCTTTACTCACTTTAAAGAAAACACAATGCTTCAAACATTATGGCAAATAAAACAAAGAAAGAAAACAAAACAGCACCTGAAGTATAAAAATCACAAAAATGAACAGCATAAAGCTTGGTTCACATATAACACGACTTCGAGGTGTTAACACCACAGAAGTAACGCTTAACACAGTATGTCAAGCTTGACACCTTTTTCAGTGTTCAATTTTTCTATTTGAGTTTGATTTCAGAGTAAATATTGAGGTTTGAGTTTAAACTTGACAAGCAAAGGATTTACGCAAAAAATAAGTGTCGCTGAGAATGTCTAGTTACATAGCGTCAAGGTGGTGTTAAGAGTGTTCAAACTGGAAAATAAATTTTGGGTAAAGGAAAAAGCATTAATTCTAACCGCACTGGTGTTGGTGTTAAAGGGTGTCAAGACAAGGTGTCTGATGTGAACCAAGCTTAAAGGAGAACTAAGGTCAAACGTTCACCCCCATTCTAAGGACAAGCTAGTTAGTATCACTAAATTTGGCTGAATATACCTTTGTAATTTTGATTTTACAGCAGTTTTTATTACCGCAAAAATGCGAATTTGTAACTTCATGACTGCTTATCAACATTTCAATGATTAGACATTTACAATACACCACATTATCAATAGTACCACAGCATTTAAAGCTGCTGCTAAAAATTTGGGACTATAAAAGTACTACTAAAGTAGACCACCTGTAGTTCACTTATTTTTTCAATGTAAAAACATACAGAAATGAAACTAAAAACATTTAAAAAATAAAGAATTAAAAATCAAGAAAGTATTTGCAACTTGATAAGATATAAGAATAAGAAAGAATGATATTTTTGTGAGGATGAAAGAGTTTTGAAGTTTTTTAATTATTCCATCATTCGTTGCAGCATCTTGTGTATCTTTTCACCTTAGTTCTCCATTCAGAGATTCTTAATACAGTAAAATACAAATTTCTAAAGATAATACCCCGTGAATTTATAGTATTTATAAGGTATTAATTCCTGCGATTTTATTTGTCTACCATAGACAACTCCTATAACTCTTATGAGTACAATACATTTCACAACATGCTGAAAATCATTCTTGATTCATTAAACCATCAACTGCAGCTTGAAAGAGCGATGAATTAATTGGATCTCCAGGTGGATAAAAAGGATTGGCAACTACAGACACATAGCTACTATGAATTTTTCGAAACATCATACGGATATCATTATCACGTAAAGTTGTGTTCATGGAGTCAACAATTATAACAAATTTTATTTTTGTGTTTGTAACATAACCATAAACTTTGAAATCTTCTGTGGGGTACAGTAAACCAAGGTACAGTTCTCTAGGGTCTTGTGAAGCTTTGGTTAACGAAGATGTTTTTTCTTCTATTACATCTAAACATGTGTGCACTATGTAATGAAATTTCAGATCAGGAGAAGGTTTTTGCGTGTGTATATACAATGGTTCGTTATCTCGTCCAACAACAGCTATGCTAACTGCCATTGTTTATTTTGTGATTATCGACAGCCTCTTTCTTTCACCACTCCACAATCAATTTGTATGTCAATTTTAACCTATGGTAACATGAAAACATTTAGAATCAAAACAGAACAAATTTATTAGTCTTCAACTTCCAGTGCCAGCAGTACTCTTAACTCATTACCAAAAAAGATTCTAACAGCAGGAGATTATTTTGTAAGCAATATTTTAGCAAACCCTAGGCTAAAGAAACCTGAAAGCAATGAATGTCTGAATCATTAGTTCTGGCTTTTTCATATCATGTCAACCAAACATAATGCAAGTTGAATGCAAAACCTATTTCAATATTTTTTTTTGTCCATTTTAAATAAGATTATTTGGTTCTGGGATCTTTATCTTGATAGATACATGCATTTTTAACAAGTAAGATAAAAGTACAAAGCAGACATTTCATTGTGACTTACAGGACATTTGTAGGTCATTATTATATTGAACAACAGCAGCCCTCATCTCAAAATCCATGTGTGTAAAAATTAAACTTGTTGTGTTTTTATGTAGTGTTCAACTTCGTTTTTTACTGGAAAGCTAAATTTGAGATATCCTCTTAATTGTTTCTATAATAATTGGGCAGAAAGGTTTGTGACTTACAGGACGGGTAGAATTAGTGATTTTCCAATGAAGGTTGTTTATTTTTAATTTCCTAGGGAAATATAGTGAAAATTCAATTCTTTAAAGCTTTTTGAGTAAAGGGGGATGAAAAAGGGGGGTGAAAATAGAGGGGCGAAAAAAAATGGGGCGCAAATATTAAAGGAAGTAAGGTATATAATATACATTGACTGACATTTGAAAAACTTAAACCTTTGTTTTATGTTACTCCTTTGCTCATGTTAAGGATCGTTTTCTGTTATATAAAAAATCTAATTTTACGCAGTTCAAAAAATCAGGTAATTCCGCAGAAACTCCGCGGAATTTTCAGGTATATTTCCTGACTTTAACTCTCAAGGAATTCTGCGGTATTCTAAGGTAATATTCCTGACATTACCTTAAAATTCCTTACACATTTCACTCCAGTATTCACAAGACTTACCACCATTTTCTCCAAGTGCAAAGTAACAAAGTCTTCTCCAAGTATAAATAAAGTAAGGCACAAATGCCAGATACAAAGAGATTAAAATTATAATTGCTAAAAGTTTATTCTCAAAATAACGAAGACACTGAATGAAAAACTGTAAACTGTTATTGAAAAAGTTTTCTCAA
>JAYJMG010120550.1:0-14798 GCA_036873935.1 Stomotoca atra
TTACTGATATTATCAGTAACTTTATCAGTGACTTCTGATAATTTACTGATAAATGATTGACAGTTACTGATAAAATATTTTATCAGTTACAAGAAATACAGAAATACAAGAAATACAGATTATCAGTAATGTATTATCAGTAAATTTTATTTATTTTATCAGTGATTTATCAGTGTTTACTGATACTACTAACAATAACTGGTATTACTGATAATGTTTACACTTATTACTGATATATATTTTCTGATTACTAATATACTGATAATTTATTTCTTTCATTTACTGATAACTTTACAAGGATTACTGATAACATTATCAGTGTTTCTGATTATTGATAATTTATAACTGATAATATCAGTTATACTGATATTATAAGTTGTATTCATTTTCCTCTGGAGCATCACGACAAGTGAATTTTATTCGGTCATGGATAATTATAATGAAATATGCAATTATATATAATTTAATATAAAAAAAATGGAAAATGGAAAATGTGGGATACCACATATGGGACCCCACATGGGGTAGGCTGTGGGGTACCAGGTTTCAGTACTTCCAGAACTAACATTATACTATACCAAGTTATAAAACGAACATTATCTATTAGTATTAATAAGGTAAAGCGACATGTGACAAAAGCGTTGACGAAGTCGCCATATTATTTGTTTATGTTTTTAATAAGTCATATTTTAAGGACCAACATAGCACTCTTCTTCGTATATATTATATTTCTTACTTTTGATCGATTTTCACTCTCTGATCTTTCGATTGTGCACACAATGCGCACAAAGAAATTTTCTGTTTATACAAACAGTGAAGAAGAGATAACAGCTGCTGCAATTATTATTTTATTTTTATTAATTGAGTCTTCTAGGAAAAAAACAAACAGGAAAAAAAAGATTTGGACGAAACCATGCGAAAGTGAAGAAGCAGAGTCCTACTTTTTGATCAACTTCTTGACCTGGTAACGAGCTCACAAAAAGCAATATTTTTACTTCTTCCTTGCATGAATATTTTATTTATCTTTATATTTTGTCGTTCGCATTTGCTGTAAACAAAATTCGAAGATGCGTGCGAAGAAGTAGCTTTGTGTTTTATCTCTACCAGCCCTACCGAGAAACATCTAGAGTGTTGGGAATGCTGGAGAGTGTTGGTCAGTAATATGTTTCAGGTACCCCACAGCCTACCCCATGTGGGGCCCTTTACCCCACGTTTTCCACCAACCCCTGTATTATATGCATTTTGCACCTGTCATTTCTTCAACTGTGTATTGGTTTCTTCTGTGAAAATGAATTCTGATTTTTTTGTGTTTACACACAATTTCGTTCGAAGGACACAATCACATATTTTATTTTCCTTTGAAATAAAAAAGTTCAAAAAGTGTTCTTTACCATGACTTAAAAGTTTGTACAGAAACATAATAGTAGAAACATGATAGATGATAAGGAATATTGGCCATTAGGCCACACCAATTTGATTTGTTGATCTACGGGCGAGATGCTGCATTTTCACGGGTCGGTCGGTCGGGAAAATAATAATAATAATATTGAATTTCCCTACCTTTATACATCTAAATTGCTATTTTCTTTATAGGTGAACACTGGAAAACTTTGAAGCTTAATACTTTTGTATTTCAGATGCAAATGATGTCAATAATAGAGCAGTAAATATTAATAAATTTATCAAAATAATGTTATCTTTGGCTGCATGACGAGACTGAAAAATAGTTGAGTTAATTATCAATAGAGATCACAGAAATATACACACAGTAGTATATTTTTTTTTTGCTTGGCCATCAAAATCAATATTATTATTTTATCATGCCTTATCATGCATGAAAAATAAAGATAGAATAAAAGCAAAAGCTCATCAATTTATCAAAGCATATCATCAGTACACTGGCACATTGATTTATCAAAGCATATCATCAGTACACTGGCACATTGATTTATCGAAAGTTTTCATGGTTTTAGTGAAAGCAGTTTCCATAAAAGAAAAGAATAAATCAAATAAATGAAAAAAAAAAATACAAATATATGCCAAAGCAATAAACAGTGTAAAATCACTTTTGTGCGTTTGGCTGTTTTGATATCAGCATCATTAGTTTCCCTACGTTGAATGAAAGAAAACTGCACTGATTTCATGTACGTGCCATTTTCTTTAGTCAGTTTGTTTTTTCTTTTGGTCATTTCTTTTTACTTTTGTTGAGTTCTAATTTGACCATGCAGATAAATAGATTTAATAATGCTGAGAGGTTCAGCCTTTCATGGAATTGAAGTAGCCCTTGTGTTTGGTGTTCACAAATTAAAATTTTTTCCCCTGTTAATTTTCTTACTTACACACAATGTTCCAACTTTTAGAACAACCTTATTCTTATTCTTTTTCACAAAGGGATATTGGAGATGAAGCCCTGGTTGTAAACTGAGGTGCTATCAACGCTAACTTCTAAAAAAGATAGTTGATTGCATGTATCTGCGGGTATTCTTTACATGAATTGATTATTCGGGTACAAGAGGAAAACTGTGTATCTGTACTTGGAACCACACTTGAGCTGTACTAAAGTTTTTTTTTGTACTCCAACTTGATGTATATATATATATATTCTTGTGCTTACCCCTGTACTTGTGGTGGGTTACCCATGGCCAGTATCATAGCTTGTTTGAACCATTGACTTTTTCCCTCCATTGTTTTGTGTTTGGTTTCACTAATTGAATAGAAAACCAAGACCAAACCAAGTTTATTCTCATTCGGCCCTTAGCAACTGATATTTCTGGAAAATAAACTAACTCGAATGTATTTTGTATGTTTTTTGCATTTGTTTTTCCTAGCATGGCTGTTTCCAAAGAACAAGCAAATGGATTAAAGCTAAGATTGCTACTTGATAAATCAGAACCTGTTCTTCGCAACAAGTTTCATGAATTTTTCCCTAGGGATCCAGGTCAATTGTACCAATCTCTGGGGAAAAGAAAATATCAAAAAATCTTAAATAATGATGTGACAAATGGAATACTAAGGCGCCCTCAGTTGGATTTATTGCTTCCTCAAACAAAAAAAAGCGACAGTGGATTGTTAGACATAAGCTTGCTGGTCTACAGCTTAAGGAGTTTATGCAAAGTAAAACCACCATGTAATGGCTGGAAATGCCCACCGCTGAAACAAGATAGAAGTGACGGTGCCAATATTAATCGAATTAGGGATGGAAGAAATGAGCTACAACATCGTTCGTTGGAAATTAGTGATTCGGATTTTGACAGACTATGGGACAAAATCTCCGAAGCATTGATTGATCTTGGTGCTTCGAGACAGGAGATCGATGCAATCAAAGTGAAGATTTTGGACCCTCTTTTGTTGCAGCAGTACCAAAGCACTGAAACTCTTCTTCAAGAAGCATGGAAAAGCATAAAGGAACTAGAAGATGCCTTAGATGAAGGTTTGCTTTTTTTTGTTCACGGAAGTTTGTTGCCTTTTCATTTCGAGATAAACAATTTTATTTATTGGAAAATTGGAATTAATTAGGATTTATCACAAGGTTGAACGAAGTGATAAGAACTTTTTTTACTAATGGGATTTTGATATTTTTATTTGTTAAAAAGTCTATTGAACAGGCATTGAATTTTTCACATTTCTCAGCCCTTTTGAACAGAGGATCCTCATGGCATACCTAAAAAGCCGGACCTCTGGAACCATTTAATTGGTCTTTTCCTGATAAACGACCCTGATCTCTGCTGTTTCACTAAGACTTTGGGCACCAAAGTCTTAGTAAAATAGTCATATCAAGGCCAAATTAAGAATGGTGTTCACTCTCGAAACACCTGGCATATTTTTTCTATATATAACTCCGTTTCTGTTCATTTTTCATCCATAAAAGTATATATATTCTGAAAGCTCTTTAAATTTTCTATATTATGGTTGCATTTAAACTTCAATATGTTTCAATGGTAAAGAATTGAAAATGTTCGAATTTTTATGGTTTTTGAGTTCTAAGTTTCCTAGATTTTATCAATTTTTAAAAATTTTACGTCCATGTGTTCGTGATCTTATTCGTCGAAAAAGTTTGCCTCAGTTTTCTGAATAAAGCTTTTGAACTCAAACAATCGCTTGAAGCATAATTTTACCATAGAAACGGCTTTTTTTCCTATATTGCGACATGAGGCAAACTTTTGTTCCTTAGACCTCATTAGTTGAAATAAGCCTCGTTTCGAAGAATTTCATGCAAACCCAGAGAACTTAGAACTCGCCAAAGTTGGCAAAACAATGAAAAAATCTAACCAAGATTTTACGTTTTAAAAATTTCTATACAGAAGAAAATATCAAATTTGTTTATGCTTTTCACAAAGAGATAATAAGCATGACATGTGAATAAGAAAAAAGAAAGAAAGAAAACATGTTTAAGTTATAAAAGCTGATTAGTTTGCAGGATATTTTGTATGAAGTTGTTTACACTTTTTAACAAAACGATCAATAGAAAAAACCTTGAACAGTGTTACTTATTTCCATTTTTCAGCCAAACTAACTGAAATTTTCAAATTCTGCATTCGGAATTTTAATATACGTCATGAGTTTCATATAAATACATCAAAACATTTTTTTGCAATTTTTTGAGGTTGTAGAATGAACACTATCCTTAACTGAGAACCGATGTTGATTTTCATTGCAGAGGCTTAGAGCTTCGGCGTCCTGTAGCGGAGATCAGGATTCGTTATCAGGTAAAGACCAAATGAATTTGGTAGAATATTTCTATAGAAGTAAGTATGGAAACAGACAAAGATCGTTAAGTTTTTGATGTTTGACAAAATACAGTTGCTAGGAATGGTTACATGATAATGATTCCATTGATTTCATTTACACGGAGATTCTAAATTATTGAAGTGTGTACCTATAATTCTTTCTCAAGTGGGTACACAAAGGAGCAATAAATGGAGGTTGAGAGCCAGGACCAATTGAGAATTGAGGCCAAAAACAATTATATAAATGTGTTCTGCTTTTTTGGTAGGGATTTTAAAATATTTTTTTTACATATTGACCAGAACAACCTCCAAAGAGTGCTGCGTAAGCATGTTTGTGTTACCCAATTTTTTACTTTGAAGAAAAGAAAAAAGGGGATGAAAATGGTGATAACTAATTGACCGGGAGAGAGAGTGCTTTCCACGGAATTGCTCAAGTAGATATGGAATTTTCTAATTTTTCTTTTTTTAAATTATATACAAGAAAAATTTACTACCTTTTTGTGTATGACTATATACCTTATTTCATGGAATTAACTCTAACATTATTTTAACAGCCCTCAAATTTACGCAGATATTAGTAAACACGGATGGCAAACTATGTTTCTAAAGTATGTTTTAATTAACACCGATGACAAAGTATTTTTCTAAAGTATGTATTAATTAACGCGGATTGAGAAATTTAATTTTTTTTTTGCATGAGTTTATTTTCGCACAGAGCCCTGGAGATTTGATATTTGAAGGCCAAATGATAAGAGAACGTAGAGTACCCAGGTGAAGGCGGCAACTACTTCGATGACTTAAATAAAATACTGGCAGAACTCGAAATAGACCAAAGTGATGAGGATGAGGACATTTTTGGAGAAGAGAGTGATGATGGCGACGATGATGATGATATTATAGAATTGTTATAATTAATAAAGTTAACAAAAGAATTACTGTGATTCATATTCAATGATTTAAAAATTTAAGACGCAAGAGTTCCACAAACTTTTTTTTTGACATACATAAAATAACGCATGATGAGGCGAAATACAAATTAACGTGTTATAAATTAGGGAGAAACACAAGTTAATGTGGTATTAATTAACACGGTTGTTTTTGTGTTTTTTCTGTGTTAATTAGTACACAGTTTTAATTTCATGAAATAAGTATGCGAAATCAAAGGCGAAATCAAAGACTTTCTAGCGTTTGGAAGAAATCTAATAAAATCTCTACAGGGTAAACCAAGAAAATGATATTATTTGATATTTCAATTAATCTGGAGGTTTGTTTGAAACAATGGGGCGCCATTAGTGGTAACTATTATAATTATTACTAGATAAGAATATTTTTATTTTTTGATGTACATGTCGTTGCCTCTTGTTTCTTTCATTTGCGCTTTGACGTTAAAAGTTAAGGTTATTAAAAACAGAATTCCTTAGAATGGCAGCAATCGGTGCGTACTTTCTAACTGAAATATCTCCAGAACTACTGCAAACCTGAGTCCGAAGGATGTGATCCGAAGGATGTGAGTTCGAACCCGCTCGTGGGATCCTCACCAACGGGGAATTACTTCAGGGTTGTCTATTCGAGCGGAGTGAATTCCGTAGCTCAAATGGGAGCTTTAAATACGATTAGGACCTCGTTCGCAGGACCCTCATTGATAGCAGAGCCATAAGGCACTGAAGAGGTTATCCTGGGTAAACATTCATAATAATAATAATAATAATAATAATCAGAACCTCAAAAATTGTACATTTTTGTATGATAAAAGTTTTCACTTGTGTGGCTACATTCATTCAAGAACATAGCGCATACATAAAAGAAACACCAGGAATATGAAAGTGAACATAACATTTATTGCTTTTACAGAATAAATTTTGTTCAATGTTGGAATATTATTTATGTGCATGTGTTTTTCAGGAACCTGAATTAATACATTTGTTTGTTCTCTTTCTGTAGCACAACCAGTTTATCACTCGACCATTATTGTCAACAATTACGAACAATGGAATGTGAATATTGCTGCTACAGAAGCAGGCGAAAGGTGAGTTTCACAGCTACAGTCATGATTTGGTGGATTTGGAATTTCTTTCACTTTATTTCTTCCAGTAAATAGCCCCTCCTTTTTAAGTGTTTTATTTGCTGAAGCTTTAACGTACCAAGTTTATAATGTTTATAATGTTTTGTTCCTTTAACAAAGAATAATCTGACAGGTGCAACATTGCTTATTAATCAGTAAAATGTCCATTGCTGAATTGCTACTTCCCGTGACCAAGAAAAAAGAAACATATATAGCTTTTGAATAACTTTGTATTATGTTTCATATTTATTTTTTTCAGAGAAAAAAGAAGCGGTGGCAAGTTTTGAAATAAATGAAAATAAAATAATAAAGTTTATTTTTTACGGTATGGATACCTCAAGCACACTAATTTTAATTACTTTGCAAATTTCTCGAATTTTGGTCAAATTTGCAAAATTAAATACTTGCGAATCTTTTTTCAAAACGTCATTCAAGAAAATAAATACATTTGAACTTATGAATTTTATACCCACTAAATTTGTTATATTTTGCCCATTGGTGTAAATTTACACCAGTGATATTTCTTCCGTTTAGACTATTCGCGAAAATTTATACCCGCAGAGTTTTCATTAACTTGTCATTCGCCAAAGTAAGAACTTGCGAAATACGATTTTTTTTACCTGCGAAAATAAATACACGCGAAAATTAGTATGCTTCAGATAATTTACATTTCCTAAATTATATCGAAATTATAACAAGTATATTGTTTACACTTTAGTTTTCGAACTGTGACTTAAGACATCTATTCGTGTTTTAATCATTTTTGATAGGCAACGGTTCCATGGAGTTTCATCTCGCAGGCACAATGAAAATTGCGTCATGCGGGTATGAGATAATTTTTGTTTCAAACAAAGTTTCATTTCAGGTGTGAAAGCAAAATGTAATCGCTGGTGCCATTGTCTCCTTAACACATAAACAATTTAACAGAATTCGAATGATTGCTCACGATGCTCATTTTGAAAGTGAAATAAAATTTTGTGTTTGCATGAAAAAATGCACCCATCAATAAAAGTTCATTCATCCTCGGTAGTAAAAAAATTATTAAAAAAAATATTACAAAACAGAAAAACGATAAAAAAACTGAAACTGGCAAACCAAAATAATTGATTGAAAAGGAAATAATGAAAAATGAAAATATTATTTTAAAACAGATATTAATAATGTCACTCCAAAAAATTCAAGTATTACCAGCTGCATTAATTGTTCCCTTTCTTATGGAGTATTGTCAATGTGTCAATAAACATTAACGGAGTCAACCAATATCTAAAAGTATTGTTAGTGTATATAAATCTATTTTTGATAATCCAATGTTTTGTATGAAAATAAAAACTAAAAATATAAAAACTAAAAAAAACCTATTTTTGGATCCATCACATCATTTTTATTATTGCAACCAAATCACGGTAAATATCATCTGTTATATTAGGCACACATCTTACATAGCATTCACAAGATGAATCAAGAACACAAATATGTTATATGAAATAAACAAATAAATTTCTATACTACCAGACACGTGATTTATACTTACGAATGAAACAAATATGAAATGTTGCTATGCCAACACATATATGAGAGACATATGAGAAACAACACAACATGAAAAATAATTTTATATGGAGTTTGCACATCTCTTGATCAAAACAACCATAGGCTATAACACTTGGTTCGTGGTTGGTTCTGTCGTTAGTACAAATCTTGGCTCCAATAAAAAGATATGGACATCACACCCATTAATGGCTTCATAAAGTAGTCCCAGTTTAACTAATACCTTAATCCCATCAAATTTCGCGCACCACTAAATTTCGCGCAATTTTTTTTCGCCCAATTAATTTTCGCGCAGGCCCCAAACTTATAAATTTGCGCAGGAGAAATTTTCTACAGTTAAGGCTAAAACCCATAAAGAAGGGGTTTTAGCCTTAACTATTAATTTTCGCGCACCCAAATGCGCGAAAAAAGGCTTATTTCGCGCAGTATTAATTTTTGCGCATCTTTGTTGCGCGAAAATTAATGGTGCGCGAAAATTGATGGGATTAAGGTATGAGACAAAAATATCGAAACTATCAAACCCTGTTGTGTTCCTTTTCCAGGCTAAACATGAGATCCTTCAGCTGGCATGAACCGTCTGTTTTCTTTCTTTTCCTCTTCTTTTTTGTGTCACTCCTATTCTCATGTGTATGATGAAAAAATGAGCTGTGAATATGGTTAGAAGTGCACTGTCAGCAGATCAAGGCTTGATTAGTTCAGGGCTTCATGAATTGAACATTTTGGCTGACAAAGTTTCGTGCTCATTAAGTCTTTTCTGTGCACCCCACAAACTCACAATGATCAGGGGCATTTCATATCGTACACCATATCATGCACCTTAAGAAGTTACATACTTTATGACTTTAAGATATGTCATATGCTTCATGATGCGATAGCTCTATGTGTTGCACGGCTAAGCTTATAGATGTAACAAACTCACAAAATATGAATTAAAAAAAAATTATAATGAAGATACTTGTTGTGTATAGATTGAAAATAATCATGGTTTCTTCAACAAAACTTCAAAGAAATTTATTGGTTAATTTTTAAGGTACACAAGACACTATCCCTGGAAATAATAGTTTGCTCATTCTAAACCATGACACTGGAATCTTTTGCATTTAGATCTTCATTTGATGCAGAAAATGCCAACAGAGGAGATGACCTACTTAGTTTGCCGTCATATTCTGAAGATGATAGTTCCGAGAACAAAGGTATGAACAAATTATCACCAGTTTTATAAATTCCAAATTCATCATACGTAAAGTAAATATGATGAAATGGGTAGTTTTCACTTGTTAGTCCTGATCAACATTTTTAATTTTTCTTATGTCATTATTAACATTAATTTATGAAAAGCCAATTACTTCCGGACATAACAACCGTAGAATATACTTCAGTTAACTACCTGAAATGGTTGGTGAAAAGCAATTAGAAATAAATTGCGCAAATTGATTGTCCAAAATTGTTTGTTTATTACGTCACAAAGGGAAAACTCGCTGCCATAGCAATAATGCTTAATTTGCCTGTTAATATAAATAATAAACGAATACGAGAAGAATGAAAAGCAAAGGAATTTTCTCCTTGCAAATGTCTATCAAGTGACAAAAATTACTATTAGTCAGTAAAAAATAAACAAAAACAACAAAAAAAAACACACACACTTTCACTCAATGTGTAATATAAAACTGCTTTTGTAAAGTGTCTGTACTGTTCATAAGTTGTAGCAAAAAAAGTATGCAAATAGAGATTATTTCTAAACAAGAGCTTTTTCCTTTCCAAAGTCACTTTCATCCACAAACACATCTTTATTTAACTAACGAAATAAGTAACAAGTATTTTTCTAATATGGACCAAAACTAAGGCCTTTCTCCAGAAAAATAAAGAGAAATTGGAATATTTTTTAAATGTGCTCATTTACACTTGTACCAGAACCCATGTAATTTTGCTTACCGATTTTACTTTTTTTTGTATCTGGGACCATGCAATAATTTATTAAGAAGATTAAACCTTGTATCTATCACATTTATGTAAACCTCTCAAATTGTGAATGGATCACCTGAGGAAAATTAGCAAACGGAAGAAAGTTTCAACAATATTTCAAACAATACTATGCTATTACACGTGACAAATTGCATGTTGCATCTTCCAAGTCGAAAGTAAGATCTCAATTGTTGAAATAGGGGTCTTCAATTTTTTTTAAATTCCGAGACATTTTATTTTTATGAGTGGATTTCAGGAAAGAAAGTTGCGACACATTCTTTTCGCTAGTTACAAGTCGTTTTAGATGCAATCTTAATTGCACTGAGATGTCCATTTTCCTATTGACTTTAGAAATACAACCTTCCCCTCCCTTATGCCCAAACATATCAATAGGCAATGAGCATAAAAATTACGTCAATTTCGATTCACACCTCTGGGAACTGAATTTTCTTGTTTTCTATGTTTAAGACTATGGGGATGCCTTAAAAATATATTTACCTGTATCAAATTTGTTAAAACATAAAGGTTTAGCTGTATTTTTTCAGCAATTTCGGATTACCCTTGACAAGTGCAAAAAAAATTCACATTCTATGGCGTCATTGAGCCGGAATATTGAGGTTTGCTCTTAGACATAAGTGGCAACATTGACATTACCTCTACTCATAATAAACTAGAATTCACCAAAAAAATTCAGCTTCCAGTTGTCAGTCAAAACATTTTTTTTATTCAATATCATAGTAATGTTATGCTCAAGGGGATAATTCACTTTGAACCGCATACATCTGAGACATTCTTAGATTAACCTCATTTTCTTTAAAAGAGATTCAAAATTCTTGGACCTCAGATGTCTGAGGGTCCTCAGATCTTTCAAGGTTTGTCTGATATCAACCTCATTTTTAAAAGATTTTCGTAAATCTTGCGTTTCAGACGTCTGAGGGCCCTCAGACGTTTGAGGTTCATCTGAGATCAACCTCGTTTTTTAGGAATGTAATTTCATTAAGGTTCAAGGTTTTT
The DNA here is from genome assembly GCA_036873935.1 of Stomotoca atra. Classification (NCBI taxonomy): domain Eukaryota; kingdom Metazoa; phylum Cnidaria; class Hydrozoa; order Anthoathecata; family Pandeidae; genus Stomotoca; species Stomotoca atra. The sequence continues at coordinate 11,314 of JAYJMG010120550.1, forward strand.
CTGAGGTTTTGTTTAAAAGTTCTGAGGACCCTGAGACGTCTCAGACTTCACATTTTAAGAAAAACAAAAACTTACTTTGGAGTAATATTTGTTAGAAAAACTTGCGTCTTGAGGTTTTTCTGAGATCAACCTCATTTTTGCAAAAAGGTAATTAAGACTGGAGTTTTTTTTAGATATTTCAAGGTTCATCTGAGACGTATGATACGTATAAAAGATTCGAGGTTCTCATGAGACATTTGAGGTTTCGTTAAAAATTTCTGATGGCCCTGAGATGTCTCAGACCTCAAATTTTAAGATGCAAAGAACTTACTATAAAATAATATTTGTTAGTAAAATCTTGTGTCTCAGACGTCTGAGGGCCCTTAGTTGTTTGAGGTTCATCTGAGATCAACCTCGTTTGCGACAGGAGAAATAAAACTATCTTTTTGTCATATTTTAAGGTTCATCTGAGACGCCTGAGACCTATATATAATGAGAAATCCTTGCCTAAATGAGTATTAGGCGCACACCCGACAGATAGTGTGAACCCCATAAGATGTCAGTTATCCTCCTTTGGGTTTTAAGGTACAGGCTTCATATTGAGAGGTGCAATGCAATGATATGCAGTTCATTGCTTTATTTCCTAGGAGGTTTACCACAATTAATACGTTCTAAGCTTTTAGTGAGCAACCTTGGAGCAAGTTTGAAGGAATATATATATATATAAACTATGGACGAACGTGTTATATGCACAAGAAAGATTAATTGTTATTCCTATTTTTATTATTTATTTTCTTTCTCTTTTAGATGTCCATTTTACAACCTATGGTAAATCAGTTATAGTATATTGTCACAAAAGTGTGGAGGTGACAGAGCAAGTTGAGAAATTCAAGTTGAGTTTTCGCATGAAAATTCCATTCCAGTTAAATGGCAATATCGCGACGCTGTTACCAATAGAAGATTGGGATCAAAAATGCAAAGACGACATGAATGAAGATTATGGCACTTTGCCTGTTATCTACTGTCCACCAATTCAGGATGAAAGGAAATTCAAAATTTTCTCTACAATTATGGATTCATTTGACAACAACCAAAATCTTTCCATTTTTCTTTTCAGTGCATACAAGCTTTGCGATCACCTAGAATTTTTATTAGGTGCCAGTTACAAGGCCATGGAACAGGACCACTCTCAGTTGATAAAAAAAGTGAAGAATTCAAATTCTGAAAACAGATACCTTTTGATTAATTGCAAGGAAAGCGTTGTTTTATTAATCCGTTTTACAGAAGCAAATGACCAAAGTTCTCTCGTGGATGAAGTAGAACAAGGCTCAGCAGATATGAAAATCTTATTGCCACTATATGAGAGACATGTAATTGGTGGCAATGTTTTTAGTGCTGTGCTTGCCCCAAATTTTAAACCAACAGGAAATAATTCTGTTTGTAAACAGTGTCTTGTCATAGATCAGAGTGCGTTAGGTTCTAAAAAGCTGTTCAAAAAATGGTGGATTGAGAAAATATCTAATCTCATTAAGCTTAAAGTGGCTGGATCACAAGTCAAATTAATCGCTATAGCTGAGTCATTGTTTGGGTATTTTGCTACAAGACCACAACACCGTTTCAATTTCTGTCAGCTTAAAAGTAGTATTACATATCTTAAGCTGACCCATCAGCAAAGGAGTATAGTGTTGGCACCAGAAAAGAAGAAATGTATATTTGGTGGATATGGAAGTGGAAAATCAATAGTTGGTATGTTGAAGTTTTTTTACATTCAAAATTCAAAATTATACTGAGAATTTTTCCCCATATCTCTTGGATTTTTGTGTTCTGATTTAATCCATGTTATTGACATAGAAAAGATAAAAAGAATTATGTTATAAAAAAACACATCTCATGATCACTGATTTTTCAGCTGCCATTATGTGATTTTTGATCGCTTTACCCAGTGGGCAAAGTCATTAAAAATTAATGTGGAGGAGTGTATTTCTATTGAAACGATATGCATAATGTGTCTCGTTTTAATAGAAATAAACTCCTCCACAGTGAATTTTTAACGATTTTGCCCACTGGGTAGTTCTTTCTTTCTTTTGTTTTAATTGAATTCCTGTTAATTTATTTCTGTCTAGAGGCAACCTAAAATCCTTATTTTTAAGGATCATTAAAATTCAATGTTGTTTCTGTCTGTTCTACATGACATAATGTTACGATTGGTTTTAAAATGCTTTTGGAATTAAAAACGACTATCATGACTACTAAATTGAAAAAAAGTTGAAAATTTCAGACTTGTTATGAAAATGGAAAAGAAGAAAAACCCTTAATGCTTTGCTTTGGGCAATCTCTTGTAATATTCTAAGACATTGAGACAATGTAAGCACTTTCTAAAAGCGAGACCAACACAAATTATGCAATGATAACTCAATCCAATCATGTTAATGATATGGTGCTGTAAGCCCTCCTAGTGGGGGAAAAAATTTGCGATTTTAGAGCATCTAAGGGGTATATTGGGGCGACAGATAAACCTTTTTTCATCATCTTTTAATTAGCAGATGAGATTCAAAATGGCTGCCGACATCAAAACAATCATTAGGTTATTCTCACGGCAGCCGATAATTTGACTTTCCGTAGTCACGTTCTGTAAATCATTTAATAAAACAAAAGCAAAGATGATATTTTTTATATGGAAAACTGAGAACGAACGTGGTTTTTGACAAAAATGCGGGAATACAAGCGGGTATTTTCGAAATTTTCAAAAATGCGGGACAATTTTCTGATGCGGCCGTGCAGTGGGACAGCAAAGGAAATGCGTGACTGTCCCTCAGGATGCGGGACGGTTGGCAACTATGTGGTGCACTGACAAGTTAATTTGAAAATAATTGTGGGCCACACTTCACACATTGAGAATCATTTATCAAGCCCTTTTTGAATGATAAAATTATGAAGATTATGAATGGAGTTTTCTAAACCAATCCAACTAAATCAACTAGTTCAACCACTCGTATGAAACAAATGACATGTTGAGGCACTTCACTATCACAGCGTTCGTAAACAAATATGACTACTTGTGAATTATCAACGGCTGCCGATAATTTTTATTCATTGGCACACTTACCTTGAAAGTGGTCCAAGGTTAAATAAATCCTGCTTAATCAGCGGCAACTTTCAAAAATCTAAGAAACAAATGCAATTGTTGAAATGGTTGGCTGCAATCCTACATGTAGCTGAAATGGTTGTCAACCAAATCGACCAAATTAAGAAACGTTAGTTATTTGGTGGAACTGGTTGATTTAGTTGGATTGGTTGTCTAGAAATGAATTCACTCTTAGAAGATGATGTTAACTATGCATTACCAGGGCTTCAAGAATTGAAAATCTTGGCGAACGAAGTTTCGTGCTCCTTAAGAATGTTTTGGTGCACGTCGTGCGTCACGAAATTTCGTGCGCCTAACGAACTCACGAGGAGCACGGGGACGCCTTATCGTACACCATATCGTGCACCTCGTAAGAAGGTGC
>JAYJMG010120661.1:0-14794 GCA_036873935.1 Stomotoca atra
TTATTTTAAAAAAATTATACCCGCCCCCCTCTTTTAAGCGACCCCCTCAAATAAGCGCCCCCATAAATTTTGAAAAAAATTAATAAGCGCCCGGGCGGTTAATAGAGGAAATACGGTAAGTGTTAACTCCATTCTTTCTGTCGATCATTGACTTCAAGTCATTTTTGTTAAACTGTTTTTCGCTTGCAAAAACATCGTTCGCCATCTTTTTATCTTGTATTGCCAAGAGCCTATTTTACAGAAGCTACTAGTTATGGCACGAGGTTATGTTTAAGCTCCCCTAACTTTCTTGTTTTTACGAGGAATTCTATATACACATTTGAAGTATGTAGAAGAGCACGTGCAATGTTGTGTAATTTATCGAAAAAGCGTCAAAAAAAGTTATGGACCAATTGTAGGAGAGTCTTCCAAACACTCGCGTACTACGCGATTGAATAAAATGTTATTAACGATCAAAACTGGCATGGTCACTTTTTGCAATGCAAAATGTTAATTTGAAATGTTCATTTTAGTACGATGTAACCTGTCGCGTCAATCATTGCAAAGATTGTCAATGCGTTCAACCAACAGAAGAAAAACGTTACTACTGTGATTGTTATTCGGCAGGTATTACAACTTTCTTAATAGCCATTGGTTCTGTATCAGAAACTTCATATCTTAATTTCGAGAGCTGGGTTTTTAAAGTAGTTTATATACATTTTCAGGCCTTAACGAAATGGAAATAAATGGTATAACTCCTTAAAAAAATCCAAAAACTCCAACAAGGATTACTGTTCCTTGAATTTCCCATTTTTTACTCTTTTTAAAGTTTTATAACTGATGCATTCCGATAAATCTTACTGTGTTTTTATCTTACGTTTTTTTTTCATTTTTTTTTATAATATAAATTTGAAACACACAAGGATACAAACAATATAACTGCTAAAGTAACTAAAAATAATATAAAAACATTACAACACAAATACGACATTTCCCAATCACTGGAATAACAAAAAAGAGATGAGATTTTTTTCACAACATGATTTACAGCAATGGACCTTCGAATTCTCTTGTTGCCAGAATATATTTGATAGAGCTCTCTAATAGCGCGGTCACACCAAATTAAAATGTTCGCTTAACCTTGCTTAGCCTATCATATCCATGGCAACAATGTGCGGTTAATAAATTTATATGGGACCGCATCAATTTCAGGGGGGGGGGGGGGGCTCCATAAATCCTGATAGGACTAAGCAATGGACACAAAACTTCTTACATATGTAGCTTGTGACAAAATAAACAAAATTGCAGAAAAAAAATTCCAAAAATGGCCGCCATTTTGTGATGACGTCATCAAAAATTTGAAATTTTTGAAAATTTCCTTAAAAAAATGACTGTTCTTCAAAATGAATTCCAAAGAGTAATGTTCGATATTTAAAGTTCTGTTTGAAGTTTTTGAAAGGTAATACCTACGGTTTTTACTTCATGTTTCATATTTTGCCTATAATAAAGCGCCAAAATTGAGAAAATTCTCAACAATTTCAAAATTACGCAATGACGTCATTAAATGACGTCATGATGATATAATATCAAAAAAATTATAGGAATTAGAAGGTTTTATTAATGCAAAGCTATATTGAAAAAAATAAGTTGATTGCATTAATACATTAAGTTTTATAGTAAAATGAATATCTGACCAATTTATAAGGATTTCATAAGGAAATTGAAAGTGGTTTTGAGAAATAGCCAATAATTTTATAACTAAAAATGAAATAGGCATGAAACTCTGCAGAAATGTGACAATTGGGTAGGTACTAATACTGGCAAAGTTTAAATCCATTTGCAATAGTACAAAAAAAGTTATGAAATAAAAAGTCATAGGGGTGCACATTGTGCCCCCCCTCCCCCCAAGGTCAAATAGGGTTAATCCATGACTATCACGAATCCAAAATCGAAAAGGAAGACAAAGACATAAAAAACATTTTTGGGTCCGTAAAATCTATCGCCAGAGAGAAATCCATGGATCATTCCATACTTTGTTTCCAGAGTTAGTTCAAGACAGGGAACTTTTTTTCCGTTATCATCGAATGACTCCTGATCGTTTTGAGCATCTGCTTTCACTCGTCCAAGATCGTATCACGAAAAAAGAAACGAAGTTCTGAAATCCGATTTCTGCGCAGGAGAGACTTTCCGTAACTTTGCGTTTTCTCGCGACTGGGGAAAGTCAGCAATCCATTTCATTCTCCTACAGAATAGGATGTACAACCATATCAAACATCATCGCAGAAACATGCGAATCGATTTTCGAAGCATTGAAATGTGATTATCTGAGGACGCCGAATGATCAAGAAGAATGGGCAAAGATTGCCGAAGCGTTCCAGGATAATTGGAATTTTCCACACGTTATTGGCGCAATCGATAGTAAACACATACGTATAGAATGCCCTAAGAATAGCGGAACGCTCTACTATAACTACAAGGGCTATTACAGCTTGGTTCTTTACCCTGTTCGACATAGGCTCATACTGTAGTAATAATGACAGTGGCGTACTATCAAATTCAGAAATGGGTTTAATGCTCGAAAATCAAAATTTTAATTTGCCATATGATTCAGATCTAAATGGTTGCGATTATAGACCACTGCCTTACTTTCTTCTTGGGGACAAGATTTTTCCCCTACACCCAGGGCTGTTAAGGCCTTTTCCTGGAAGAAATCTTCTCGAAGAGGAACAAATCTACAATTATCATCATTCAAGAGCGCGAAGAAGAATTGAAAACACCTTTGGTATTTTGGCAGCACGATGGAGAATTTTCTTAGCGCCTATCCGTGCATCAGTCGAAAATGTTGAGAAATATGTTTGCGCTTGCATGGCATTACACAACTATCTGCGTCAAACCCAAAGTGCCGTTTATACTCCAAGAGGTTTCGTCGACTCTGAATCAAATGATGGTAGGATTAATCCAGGGGAATGGAAAGCAAGTGCACCCTCTAGTTCATTTGAGTCTATTCGCCCGCTGCATGGATCAAGACCAAGGGCGATTGTGTCAAAATGAGAAACAGCGTCAAAGAGTATTTTTGTAAGCCCGAAGGATGTGTTTCTTGGCAACAAGATTATGTAAGACGAACATATAAACTGTAAAATAGGTTTATCGTTGTATTTTCATGTAAGGAAAATCAAGAATGATAAGATAAGATCTCAAACTAAAAAATAGTAAACTACTTGTTGAGTTATGAATGTGTTGGACTATAAAAATCTATCGAAGTGTTCTTGGGACTGTGTGTATTATAGTGCGGGATTAGTGGTGATTGGATTGGTGCTTGAAAGCTTTGCTGTTGATCAAAAAATGGAAAACGATTTTCCGGTGTTGACACATTAGGAGGATTCCACATCATTATTTGGTATTTAAATGAAACTTGATTTATCTCATTTTTGACCATGCAACGTAATCTTTCTGGCATTTTCTTGATTTCCGATGCGATAGAGTTTAAATCCTCAGAATCAAGGTCTTTTTTTACTTTCATTTGTCTGTTCTTGATTTTTGTTGCCACGTCTGCCAATAACCTATCTGTATCTGTGGACTTCTGCCTAATCTTTCCACTGGTATTACTTGAGCTCTCTTCAGAGACATAGGCCAAATTTTGTTCTGCGATCGATGCATTATCATCTTGACTGCTACTTTTAGTAGCTTTTAGTAGCTTCTAATTCTTCAGCTTGGATATTCGGAAAATTTCCTTTTCTTTTCTTCTTTGCATTGGTTATCACAGAGCGCGGTCTTTGATTTTCGTCATACCAATGTAAAAACTTATAATCGTCATAATCTCGCTGCGCTTTTTCCGCCACAGCCGTACTTGACCCAGATCGGTTTGACTTCTTGAAGGCATTCTTCTTTTTTTGGTAACGTTTTCGGAAATTTTCAAAACAACGTTTGGCTGCATCACCTAAAGTTAAAAGAGAGAACTTTAATTTCAAAATCAGGAACATGTAAGAAAAGCAAAAAAAGCAAACTTACATCCAATATAACAAACGTAGACAATAACAACCTGAAGATTTACCATTTTCTACGAATTCCAATTCTTTGGCAATTTCATTCCAAGCTTTTTCAACTGCTATCTTCTTTTTGTGGCCTTTATGAGACTTATCATACAATATTGGATAATTTCTCACACTTTCGCATAACAATTCCTCTTCAGAAAAAGTTAAACATTTTTTCTCCGCCATTTTCGTTGATGCTTGTTCCGCATTACTCTTCTTTCACTTATAAAAATATTTTGAAAAACTCAGTAAAGCGCTTTGTGAACATGTTTTTTCTTATTTACATTGCGGTATCCTCTGATCCTTAGACGCGAGGAACGAATTTTTTTGTTCGGTGCGTCTAGTAAAAACAGGGCGTCTACGAGGGTTTAGTCGCGTCTAGTAGCGTCTAGCAGTCATACTCGCTTGGCGTCTAGTCGCGTCTAGCCCGGGGTAGGAGTAATGGTTACCTTTAAAAGTTTGTTAAAAGAAAATAAAGATATTTATCGATATTTTATGGTTAACTTTAGAAGGAGAGATACTCACAAATGATGAAAGATGTTGGAGGCTTCCCAAATCCACATTTACTGCCCTTAAACCCCAAATTTATCTCGCTCAACATTGTGGCACCAAATTCAATGTAATTGAACGACAATTCAAGTTCAACGGTGAAGCTGGTATTCTGGTTCACGTGCACACAGGAAAACATGTCTGTCCTAGGGATGGAGTGGGACAAAACGACGCACTCATTGTTGCAAGTGAATCTTGTCCAGCAGTAACAATTGCTCAAAAATGGATGATTTCCAATGGTAATACATTTATTTTCAGTCTTTTTCACTGAATGTAAATAACTGATTAAGATCTCCTGGATGGATTGTCCAGCCCTTTCAAAAGTAAGCGTCAGTTCTTTGGCAAAAATTTAATAAACAAGGCCACTTTTTGAGTAAACGATCGTTTTTTACTTTGTTATTCTAAAAATTGTTAGGAAAAATAATCATTTCAATCGGTTAATTATAATTTTTGTTCGGAACAATTTCTTTCAGAGTTTTGAGAGTTTTTCATAACTAAAAATTATCTTATATTTTATCTTAAATTTCGTTTAAAAATACTATACCATTAAATAAAGAGAATGGTTTAATCTATTATTTACTGATGAAAGTATTTTTTGCATGAAATTTTGTTTTTCAAAATTCTTGGCCACGTTTTGTGTCAAAATTCTAAATTAGCCTGTCTGTTACATCGCTCAACTGCTGGCAAGAACTAAAGCATTATTGTCATTTACTTCTTACGTTCTGCAAGAAAACTTCCAAAAGAAAGTTTTATTTTGGTTAACTTCACTGGGCAAACTGAAAATTTCTCGGGATCACAAATGAAGGTTTAGTATAACTCTGAAACACTTTTTCATTTCAAATTTAATTTTATTTCTATATTCTTGTTTTTAGCACATTCTTTACACTATCGCCTAAGATGCGTTCATTACATTGAAAACAGTTCCAAAACTGGAAATAAACTTATTCTCTACGATGGCTGTTTTGCAGGTGTGGCAAAACATAACTTCAAAAACTTCAGTAAGTATTTAATTGATAAAAACGATTGCACCAAGAATAATGGATTTGGAAGAACGAACTGGTCAACCACCAGTTTCTGTTATGTCGAATAAACCAGAAGAAAAATATATATATATTCAAATTATTTAAAATAAAATGAAAGAGAAATAAAAAAGGAAAAATCTGATGTCACGGCGAATGAATGATCTTTGTTTTTTCAAGACAAGAAATAAATGAAATTATTTTATCCGATATAGTAGTTGAAAAGTAAACAATCTGAAACATATTTTTCCCAAGATAATAAAGTTTTAATCACACAGGAGTTCCGTTTAACTCCCAATAAATTTGAATTTGAAATAGCAGAAAGCGTTAATTTTAAGAACTGAACATATCTTAATATTTATCGATCCAACCTAAGCTAGTATAAGATCTTTTTTGATTTTAATGTTGTGCCCAATTTTTGCAATTGACTGTTTATAATGTAGTAATACTAAAGAAGACTATATAGATGATTGAATTTATTTTTTCTATAGTTCAGAAAGGTCGAGTGCTTGTTGACATGTGGACAGACACTCCAAAAACGATCGAACAGTTTAAGAAAGATAATCGATACCCAAATAAACCAACATATACTGCATGGCTTCACAATCTTGATACTCCAAATCTCAATGGTATTCCAAATAATTATACTAATTTAATCAGAACAACGTTTGTCACACCTGAAAATGGCAATCACATTTTCAGTGTCAACTGCGACGATCTTGCAGAACTATATTTTGGTACTTTGCAAGAAATGTTTTTGCTGTTCTCTCTCAATTTTACTAAGCAAAGATACTCGTTTTCGCATCGATCAAAACCTCAGAGGTTAACAGCTGGTATCAAATATCACATAAAAGCAATATTGTTGAACAAACATGGTAAGGGTTTTTTATCAGTTGGAGTAATATTACCAAGTGGGAAACCTGTGCATCCAATTACTGAACGATATTTGCTTCCACCACCACAAACCATGTGATATGACAGATTTGTTTGTTTGTTTATTATTATTATTATTATTATTATTTCGACATTTCATAATTTTGTTGATGTTTAAAATTTTTCAGGACAATTATTATAAATAAATTTATCTCCATTCCAGTTTCTTAGCATTTTTCAAAACCAGATAGGTTTGTGCTTGACTTGTAATACCCCGGTAAATTATTCCAAACTTTTGGTCCTAAGGAAGAAACACTTTTAGTGCCAAACGGTTCAGTATTAAATTTACCTAGTTATTTATTTGTTGAGATTGCAGCGGTTTATCTGTCATGTTCAGGTGAAAAATATCTTTGATATATGAGGGACTAATTTTGTTTATAATTTTAAAGATTTCTGTACATAATATTTTTAGTTCGCACTCATAAAATGTTTATTTGGCCGAGACAAAAGTTCTTCATACGAGCTTGTATTATCGTTTAGAAGAAGGCGTAATGCTTTTTTCTAGAGATTTCTGAAGTCTAAAAAGACAATGTGCTGATGCTGTTTTACAAATATTGGTAATATATAGATCAAAGTTTTATTTGTCATCAATTGTTACGCCTAGTAATTTTACACTTAATTCAGTTTGAATAACTTTTTCTCCAAATTTAATGTCAAAACCCATGCTTTCAACTTTATCTTTTGAAATAATTATGGAATTGCACGAACACTTAGGCAAGTACTACAAAGATTACGGATCGTGTGGGGCTTGAACCACCGACCTTCCGCTTGCCGGATGATTGCTCGACAGACTGCGTTACCGATCCGTTGGTACATTCCTAGAACGTAGCAGGGGAAGGGTGAACCTGTCTAAACTTAAGTACCGTTTTGATATGAACCAGTGAAATATCAACAGATGATGCGCAGTCGGGGTCCAAATCCCAACGTAGCCAGTAATTTTTGCCGCACTTGTTAATTTTTTTACACATGGGAGGGAAACAAGTCCGACAGAACCCATTAGTCAATTATATTTTGAGACCATCTGTGCAATATATGAATTAATTAAATGTATTATTTGCACAAATACTTAGACCAGTACTATACAGATTACGGATCGAGTCAGCTTGAACCCACGACCTCTCGTTGGCTAGGTGATTGCTCTACCAACTACCCTACCGATCCGTTGGTACCTTCCTTGTGTACATAGCAGGGGAGAGGTGAACCAGTCTCAATTTAAGTACCGTCCTGATATGAACCAGTAAGGTATCAACATGCAATTAATTCATAGATTGCACAGATGGTCTCAATATCGAAATATTGAGATTGAATTAAGAATACATAATACAATAGTAGACTAAACCATAATTTTCCAATTTGAACAGCCTGGACAAAATGTTGCCGTGGCGCCATGTTATGATTACTGAGATGTCGAGGCTGCAATTAACATAAAGGAAAGTGTCAAGCCAGAAGGCGAATCATAGTCAGACAGTTTTACAAAAAATATTGTTGCAACGTCGTTTGTTTATGCCGTGTCTGCTGGGGGAATTCTTGTTCTTGTCTTTAAACGAAAGAATAGCACATTTGCGTTTTTATTTATCTTGTTTGTAACTTATTTGTAAAACAAACAATCACATAAACAAATAAACAAAACAAACTAAGTGAATAAAAGACAAACGAACTACCAGCTTGCTAAAAACAAACAAACAAGCAAACAAACAAAAAAAGAAGAAAAAAAAAAAGAAGTTACACAGAAATATTGATGATGCAATGTTTGACTTGTACATTTAGATTGGGCTTGCCAAGAAATGTGTAATCCTTCTTTGATCTTAAGTTTCCATTCTGTGTCTGCACGATCTTAAATGGAAAAAGAGCTGTCTTTACATAAGGTTTTGCAACCATTACATCCATGTATATGTTTGTATATGTGTGAGTTTTTGTCAGTTTCTAAAGTGCTCTTTTATTCTTGTGGAAATGTGTCTTGTGGTTTCACCCACATAACAAGCATTACAGCTTGCACAAATAAACTTAATACACAACAAAAACCCACACATATACAAACATATACATGGATTTAATGGTTGCAAAACGGTTTAAATACTCCATTTGACAGCAAGCTATAACACTCAAAATTATAAATATACCGAAATGTATTTTCTTTTATTGAACCAGCTCAAAATATTGCTGCAAAACCATATTTTTAGGTAAATAAAATCTAGAAATAACGAAGATTTGGGTTAGCCGATAGAAAGAAATCTCGAACTTTCTAGTGGGGAATGAACTGCTGGAATCTCCCACTAAAATATATAATTTATCTTGCAATTTAATACCAATGGAAACAATTTTATACTTTCCATGTGTTTTGTCAGGTGAAAGTGGAGCAGATAATATCAAAATCACTCACCAATCTTCATGAAATCACTATCATATTACAAGGACGCAATTTCCTAACACACACACACACACACACACCCTATGGCTTATCATTTTAACTTGCTTCAACATTTATTTTCTCATTGTCAGAATCTAACCAAAAGTATTGTTAAAACACGTCAATAAAGAGACATGCTTTAGTTGCTTTAATCAACCACACAATAAGTTCAAGAGACAAAGATCGCTGGGAATGAGGCTGTGATGAATAGTGTGCTGTTCTCAAGATGAATTTAAATGGAATTAATGTCTCAATTATACAGCCAACATGTGAGAAAATAATTTCAACAACCTTCTGAAAAAGGTGATGTGAAATTGAGTAGAGAGATCTGACTTGGCATTTACCATCCTTCATTACACCCTTCACGCCACCATATATAACAACTAAATGAACCTATTGAAATCAGGAAATTTAAAATACTGGGAAAATTCATCAACACTGGATTCAAATTTTCCTCGCAAACGTGGAATCCAACAATTAATAAACAGGAAAATTAAAAAAGTATATTGCAATCACTAAGGATATTACGATCTTCTAGAAAACTGATTACTGTTAGTATACAAGTATTTGAATGTATTTCACAAAAATATCCTTGTTGCTGTAACAGCTTAACAACTGCAAAATTGTAGGTGAGAAGGATAGATAATTCGACAGAAGGTTGCAGCTTTTGTATTCAAACAGTTTGACCCTTACTGCGACGCCACCACACTGGGTCTATTGATCTTAAATCTTTTTCGTCGAACTCTAAATACCATAACATAGAAGTTATACAGCGTTTCCAATAAATTTCCCCACAAAATTTGCCACCAAAAAATTGAACTTTTGGCCTCAATGTATTTTCTTTTTCATGATTCAAAATATTTCTCATCAAAAAGAACGAATAATGGATAAATTAAAATTCAACAATTTTATCTCGCCAATTTTTCTGACAGGAAATATTTCTTACGTTCTTGGTCATCAGCATCGTAATCGTTTTGTTCCATATCATCGACATTCTTCAGATATTCTTCGATAATCTGCTTCTTGTTCAACTGAAAACTCGACGTGACTGGAATTAAGGATGAACAAGTAAAGATTCAACTTTTCAGAAAAAAATAGGAGAGGAGATAATGATTTACTTTTTCGTATCTGTAAAACTAGTCAGTTAAAAGGGAAAGAAATGTTTAGGCAAAGTTTATCAACTAAAAAATCTTACTTTGCAACGCCACAATGAAACAGATAGCAAAAAGTGTTAACAGCTTCATCTTGTTTCTTCACAATGCTTACTCGTCTTCAATGAATACTGTCAAGTGTTGGTGTTCATGCCTATTTATGTAGAAACAGAATGTTCCTCTCTGTGCAGAAACTTCCTTTAAAACTTATTAAAATTGGTAAATACTACTAAAGCTCTAAATTAATTATAAAATAATTGTGTCCGCTAATTGGAGACGTCTGTTTTTAAATTAAATTTAACAACTTCTTGCCCAGATCGACTTTAGCTTTCTTTTAGTCGTTTATAGGGCATGGGACTGGTTTAAAGACATAGGAAACACAAGAATGGAACAATAAATTAAACTTTTTCTTCGAAAAGTAAAACAGTAAACAGCAATTTAATGGTCACCACAGTCGATACAAAAAAACATTGCTGATCAATATTTTTTCTTTTTGCACGTTCTTTGTTATAGTTGTGCTGAAAGCTTCATTTAAATAGGGAGTGAGAGAACAGTGAGAGTAAGAGTGTGAGTGGGAAGAAAATGAATATTTGAAATTAGATCAAATTTTGATAAACAGACATATCTCAGTGTTATAGGGGAAGTAAAGGCAAAAATTATTTTTTGATTGTTGTCAGAAACATCTTAAAACTCCCAAGAATGTTTTTCCGCTTCCGTCTTTTTTTTTAACAGCCGCTTACACAACACGTCTTTTACGCTAAAACTAGATGTGAAATCTCGACCTCTTTTGGTCCTAAAAAAGGCTGGACCGAACGCGGATTATGACTTCGCAAAGTACTCCGAGTAGAAATTAGTGTGAAGCATGCTCTGCTAAGATAACAAATTCAGCTCGATAACGGTACAAACAAACAAACAAACAAACAAACAAACAAACAAACAAACAAACAAACAAACAAACAAACAAACAAACAAAAAAACAAAAAAACAAACAAACAAACAAACATTCATCAGATTTAAATAACACTAATCGTCAAACATGCCTAGCTAAATGTTTTCAAAGAGATATGTAGGTATAATTTTTCTTCGTTGTCTTCTGTGAAAAATTGTAACAAAATTTATTCGAATTTTGTTACGCTGATCAATCTTGTGAATCTTTCAGGGATTTTGTCAAATAAAACTAACCGTCGCTTTCTTGTCTGAATTACTGGGAGAACCTTCCCGAGAACAGCTCCTTGTACGTGGTGCTGTTCCGACACGTTTTGTGTTTACATCTAACAATAAAAAGCGAAAACACAATATGGTCTGTGATACACGCTCTTCCTGCTCTTCCTCTTATACAAATACACAAGAAGGTTTTATTTTTGTGAATTATTAAATGCCTTTTGACTGTGCTTATTTCTACTGATGCTATATTGACATTTGGTATTTTATTGGTATCGCGGCAGCTTCGTCATATACTAGCATTTATTTTGCAGCGTCATTTTCCAAGCTAGCGCCCAGTCCACGTCTCCAAAACGCATCTAGCTCAAAAACAGTAAATTCTTCTCTCAATGAAAGGCTGATTTGAGAGGGAAAGAAAAGTACTTGAGGTGTATTTATTTGTTTTTCGGTAATTTTGTACCTTTCTGAACAAAATATCAAAAAATAATTTTTATGTTTACTTCCGCTTTAAATATTTCGTTAGAAAGAACATACTTTTCATTCAATTTACAAATATTTTCTTCATTTTTTTATATTCATTTTCTATATCTCTTCTACAGTGCCAACAAAAATCTATTTTTCCAATGAATATTTCCCCCAACTGCAAAAGAATAGTTTAAGGACGCGTTTATTTCAAAAAAGGGTGGACACTCGACCGCCTATCAGAATGAAAAGCGGCTAAAACGAATGGGTGATATAAACTCAGCTCTCTCTGGATTACTAAGTTAATTAAGAAAATCTACAATGGCACTTCATTTTCATTTGCGGCGCACTAACGTTAGCAAATCATTCAATACACACAAACCCTGTTAGGTAAAAAAAAAAACATGTCTACTGTTTCAACAAACCCTTAAATACGTTGTTTTCAGTGAAACGTGCTCATAGCACGCGTAAACCTTTTTACTCACGCTCAACCGAAGTAGTAGACGTATGTGTGATGAAGATCCATGAGAATAGGCCTTTTTGGGATGAACCAGATTGGTTTAAAAAATACTGAAAGCCTTATTTCCATGTAAAGCTTTTGTCAAATCTATGACACTACACACAAATCATGCAAAAACGGCTCTGATTCATTCGTCCCAGGTCTCTGTGTACTTTTAGTGACACATCTTCGAAAATGAAAAATAAAGTTCATTATTTTTTATTGTATAATTTCATATGCATAATTTTAGTTTCACAAATTGTCATGATTTAACAGATTTAACAACACTTTTATATCTTCTAAGTGATTTAAAATTTTCAAGTATGCCGTATTATTATCAAAATTGATCCAAGAACTTCTCTTCCTTTCTCATCGATTGGATGGCAAAGGAAAATAGCCCTGACACCCCCCACACACCCACTCCCCCCCCCACCCCCGCCTCTGATTTCTGAAATTTCATTGATTATTAGACACAGGGTCGTCTATTGCCTGAAGCGAGTTCTCAAGAGTTAATAACATGTAAACAACATGATGGATTGAATGGGTGTTGATATTTGAAATCGAAATTACTTTTTGATTGAGGATGTTGAATATATTTGTACAAAAGGAAATAATGTCTGAAACAAATAAACTTTGAAATCAGCCTTTGCAGGGAAGTTAAGTACTACTCTTGCTTGCTTTTATATCTGAGCTGCGTCCAGCATTTTTTCATCAATGATCTCCCAGTAATAATACGGTCTGCTGCGATGCACAAACGGAAATACATTTAGCACAATTTAATGGTCAAATTTGATGGTCAAACTTTGTTTCATAGCGATATTTCTTATGAACTAAAGGTTAAGTAAATAGGAAAACTATTTTAGGTTGTTTTGTCAGAAACATCTGAAAACTCATAAGAATGTTTTTCCTATTCCGTCCTTTTTTCAAACAATATATCAAACAACACTTATTTAACGCTAAAACTTGGTGTGAAATCTCTATCCCTTATGGCCTTAGAAAAGACTATGACGTTGGAAAATGTTCCAAGTGCAGATTGGTTTGGAAGCAGCACTGTGAAGATAACAAATTCAGCTCGATCATTATACAAACAAACAAACATTCGTCCGATTTAAATGGTACTCATCATCAAACAGTCCTTTACTGAAAGACATCAAGGAGTCAGTTGGGTCATTGAAGGATTTATAACGGCAATGAAACCCTTAGGGTGTCTAAGGCTTTTTTTGTGGGACAGATTTCAAAAATAAAAAATGTTACTCTTTGAGGGTGTTAGTGGACACATATTATGGTGCATATTTTTCGATTAGATCACTTGGCAATCAAAGGTACTCATAATATTCCATTATATTCTCAAAAGCGTTGAATTGTCAGTGTGCGTCGAAAAATACAACCTAAACATAGAATACCCATTGTGGATCAGTGGAATACTTATCATTAACGGAAAAATTTAGGACGAATTATTGCCTTTTGTAACAACAGTGTACGTTAAAAGCTAATTCATTCGGACAATAAACTAACAATTTTTCAGTGAAATGTTAATATGTTCCACTATCTTTCAGGGCACAACGATCTTTCTGTACACAACGACCTTTCAACGCTTTTGAAACTCATAGAGGACTAACTTTGAACTCTTAAAACAACTAAAATTACAGAGGACTCAATTGTCACCCATGCATCACAACGATCTACTAATGTTTCTGAAACAGATAGAGGACTAAAGCCCTTAAAATAAAGAAACCTATCGGGGACTCCTTTGCTACCCTTGCATCACAACGATCTGTGAGCGCATAACGATCTTTCGACGCACAATGACAATTTTGAGAATATAATATAATATTATGAGTCCCTTCGGCTGCCAAGTAATCTAAGCAAAAAAAATGCACCATGATTTGTGTCTACTAACACCCTCCAAGGGACTTCAGTGTAGGATCAATTTTCAATGTTTGAATCGGACAAATGTTTGTTTATTTGTATCATGATCGAGCTGAATTTGTTATCCTCACAGTGCTGCTTCCAAACAAATCTGCACTTGGAATACTTTCCAACATGATAATCCACTTTTCGCCTAGCCTTTTCTAAAGCTATAAGGGGTAGAGATTTCACACCAAGTTTTAACATTAAATAAGCGTTGTTTGATAGATTGTTTGAAAACTGAACGGAATAGGAAAAAACATTCTTATGAGTTTTAAGACGTTTCTGACAAGGCAACCTGAAATAGTTGTCCTATTTACTTTACCTTTAATTCATAAGTATTAATGCTATGAAACAATTTTTGACCATCAACGGCCATAGAATTTTATTACTATCTTTTAAAATATGATACTATGTTTTCAAATATAATACTATGTTTACGGAAATTATTAGCATCTTTTCAATTATAGTACTATGTATTAAAATACAGCAGACATAATACTATCTTTAAATAATTTTTAAACATAGTATTATGTTGAATGTTTTATAGTACTAACTTTAATAATATGCAACTAGCGTTAGATATAGTACTATGTTCTGATAATTCATAAGACTAAGTCTAGACACTGATCACGTGCTTAGACACCGATTTGACTCGATTGCCTCTGTCATCTATTAGCACATTTTACAACTCC